>JAIGNY010000228.1:1125000-1192824 GCA_020152595.1 Chiridota heheva
AGACAAATCTCGCCCATGTCCCTTTAGATACCAGAACGATTTCAGTTGTTATTACAGAATTAATAAGCACTACAGCCAGGGATATACCTCCACTAGCCAAGTGTGCCTACCGTCTACGAATATATCCCTGGTTGGAGTCGCCAGTGGAGCGCCATGTTCAAGGACCATAGTAAGGCAACTTCAACAGTTCAAGGAGGCAACTTCACTTCATATTACAAGCATTACACATAGTGATGCAGTTGCAGGGGCGTTCACCTCTCAGAGGGGAAAACCCCAAAGATTTTCCCAGTGACAAGTGATGGGAGAATTACACTGGTAGATGAACAAATTTCCATCTAAAGTTGCTGATAATTGGGAAATCCCCCTCAATTTTCTTTTATTTCCAGGAGATTTCTTTTAATTTCAAAAATTTCTTTAAATTATTGGAAAATTTTCTTCATTTTCGGAAAATGTTGGTTAGTTTTCGGGAAATTTTGGTCAGTTTTTATACAATTTTGGCTAATTTTCGGAAAATTGTACCAAAATATCCAATAATTTTACCACATTTTTCCGTTTCAAGTTAATAATTTTGCAATTTCACCTCCCAACAGGGCAGAAAGTGCATACAATCTGGAAGGTGAAATCCGCTCATGGCCGGGGGCAGCTTTCCCCTTGCCCCGCTTCCTACGCCTCTGTGCAGTTGGGAATTGGAGTGGGGGTGAGGTGAGAACTTGACTAGAGGTTTATTTCTGCAACCCCTCTGGATACGGCACTGCGCAGAGGTAGTGTGACTATGGACGTAACGATAATTTCCCAGGCTCCAGGGAAACTAAGAAATGGAAATCTTTGTGGGGGATCAAACAAAAACTGTGGTACCTTTCGCAAACATTTTGCTTATTTTCACGTAATATTAGGACACAAGATAGCAATATGCAACGATAAACGTTTATGTATTAAGAGCTAAAACGAAAACTTGAATACTTTCCTGAACCAGATAATATTTCAACCAAACAGGCATAATGCTGATGTGCAGTGTCGGTGCCATGATTTTGGTCATGGGGCAAGAGAGGGGCAATTTTGTCTCATGGTGGAGGGCAAAAGCCTATAGATCGGTCACTTTCCAAAATTTATGGGGAGCAAGTGGGGGAGAGGGGAAAAGTGATCTCGTGGGAAAGTCCCCCCATGCACCGCCACTGCTGATATGGCGATTTACAGTTTTTCCTTTTCTATTAGCAGATTAGCCGGAGATCAATATGGGCAAATCGGATTGGAAGTCCATTGTCATAATCTTCCTTTACATAAGAGTAGGGGGTGCTCAAACGACCGAGGCAGACAATGAGCAAACGCGCCTTCTTGGCGCACATAATCGCACAAGACCAGCTACATCTAACCGCTCGTTCTTCAACTTGGCGCCAAATATTGGACAAAAACAACCGCTAGGTCTCAGACAGGGTGAAAGTTTATCACCCAGTGATATAAGCGACATTTTGAATAAGCACAACGAACTCCGCGCTGGTGTGACACCCCGTTCATCAGATATGGAGCACATGGTGAGAACTAACTGTCCTTCATCAGTTTATTAGATTTGATTTTGGGATTTATAAGCAGCGTACTCTCACTCTGCATTATTACAGTATTATGTCACCTGTAAATTAAAATCATTTCCAGCATAGTACCGACAAGCACAATGCTCAACCACGGGATGCCTCCCTCCCCATCCTCCGCTATCAGGGGTGACGGAAGATGTTTGAATCGTGGAGGAGAGGGGAGGGGTGGGGGTGAGGGAGGGGGGGGGGGACTTGACGCCGTCACTTTCGACTGAAGAATTTTGAAAGCATGTACGGCAGCATTATAGCTTTAGGACCAAACAAACAAACAATTATGACACCTCCCCCCGGAAAATCTCTCACTTAAATCGGTCCGAAAATGACTGGTAACCTTTTTCCCTTTTTTTTTTTAAACTGCAGGTACAAGCCTTTGTCAATTCTATATCAAGTTAGAACTGTAGAATCATACTTTGGCAATATAGGAAAATTTCATCCCAAGATCTACAAAAAAAATAGGAAATTTGTAGATCTTAAGTCTCAAAATCTCAAAGATTTAGATCATGTTTAGTCCATTATGTATTGATCATCATTACATAATGTTGAATGTCTCAAACAATGTGAAAAGCAAATAAAGGGCCCCTTAACATGGTACAGGAGGATTTTCATAATTTTCTCAGCTGCATGAAATTAACTGATTATGTAAACTGGGTTTATCAGTATATATTAGACACTATAGACAAGATACGCCAAAATTACAACCAGTCTTCAACGAGGCAGTGCCCCCCAATTTAAAGTTTTTCTCCAGAGACCCCAAATCAAATGTGCCCCACTACTGACTTTCTAAGTTACTCTCTTTAATCAGTTAATAATATATTTAAAGAAAAACTCAAGTTTTATCTCTGTAAAGGGGCACTTTTTTCTTATTCACCTTTTAAGGGATACTATTAGTGGTCAGAGTGTTTGCTTATAGGACAGTAGGGTGTGAGAGATTTTTAGAAGCCATTTTCACTCCATCCATCATTCATGAAGTTACCAACGCTTTTTTTTTTCATTATAGTAAACATACAAAAATGACACTCATAATATCCCGGTCTCGAACTAGAATTAGCCTTTGCTTCCCCCTTACGAGTCAAACGTGCCTCTGTCTTTCCCCAGCATCAAAATCCTGGCTCCGGCACTGATCACGAGATGTGCCGTGCTGCGCTATGACTCACAGGCATAGCTGGCGCATTTGATTTTCCATTTTCCTCTCGTCTATTTTAAAACCAGGAATGGGATGACGACATCGCGTACATGGCGCAAGTTTGGGCCCAGGGATGTCGATTTGAGCACGGCCAACCCCCAAACGTGTCTCCATATACCAGCTTGGGCCAAAATATCTGGGCGTGGTCAGGCACAAGGGACACGCCTCGTTCGGGAATTGACGCCACACAGGATTGGTATGATGAAGTGGATGATTATTATTATGAAAGTAACCAATGTGTTAATGGAAAGGTGTGCGGACATTACACACAGGTAGGTTGTGATTTCGATATTCCATACCGCCTCCCATTAATGGATACCGGTCTGTCCTCCACACCTAACCTTCCATATCCTCCTCTCTTCGTTTCTCTCTCGTGCATGTCCATGCTTTTTCGTAAGTCTCTATCATGTTCCTTGAGTGGAATGGAAAAAGGGGGGGGGAGAGTGGGGGGGAGGCTCATGCCTTGTTATTTTGGACAGAAGAAAAATATACCAGCAGAATTGTGAAGAAACTATACTCTGATACAAGGCCATAATTCCCGGGCGGACACATTTCCCCCACTTTTCAGCAGAATTGAACAAATTCAGAACATTTTGGGGAAATTTTGCCTCTTGTCCCCCACTTTTTGAATAAAAGGCCACCCCCCTTCCTCCCCCTTCCTTCTCACACACACACACACTTTTCATATGAGAATTACGGCCCTGCTCTGATATATTTACAGTCCGGTTCGTACTTCCAATCAGGTGAACAGTTTTGGTCACCCGATCCCACAATTCATCTATTCAAATTCAAATTTTGTAAGATTGAGACAAATTTCGAGCGCGGGGATCTCAACGACTACACAGGATTGAAAGTTTTCTTCACGTTGTAAAATAATGGCATATGAATTATCTTTTCACCGTGCGCTTTTAAAATCTACAGTGGAATTTTCGAGAAATTTTAAGAAAAGTGATGACTTCTTATTATGTGTTACCTTTGGGCAGTCGCCCTTCAATGGAATTTACTGGGAAAAAAACAATACATTTGGGGAATTATTTTTACTTACATTGTAATAAATATAATACAAGTCAAATCAACAAAAGTCAAATCACATTTTTGTATCATCATGTTATTTTAATAAAACGGAGCGCAAAGAAATAAAACACACACAAAGCGACCGTGACTATGGCTGTGTGCAGGTATGGCGAAGCTTCGTTTACTCGTAACATACCTGCACACGATCCCGCACGCGCGAACTCTGAGATCACCCGATCGGGAGTACGAGCCGGACTGGTTTAGGAGTTATTGAATTTCTAAAGGTAAATGTACGTGTTACGTGTAGCAATAATCTAGTAACAATCATGAAAGGAGCAAAACATTATCACAAATTTTGCATGAAGAAAACTTTGATCAGCCATAACTCAAAAACTAAAAGTGCTATTTTCAAAATTACAAAAACCCTTATCTGCTTAGATTTGATAGGATATAGATTGTTATATGTCCATAAACTTTTAGCTTGTTGATTTCGGTCATCCTCCAAACATTCTGAATGAGAGAAATTGGCTAAAGTGAACAGGAAGTTGGATATTATTGTAACATTGACCCAGATTTAGCAGTACGAAGCAATGACAATTTGACTGGAAACCTTTGATATTTACGAATTATCAGTGGATGATCTTTGCAGTTTCTAAAGTTATTCCGCGGGTTTTCTTTAAATTTCTAAAGTTATTCCGTAGGTTTTCTCGAAATTAGGTTATGTCACTTTTTATAAGGGAGCTGTGCTGATTATACATAAGCCCTTGATCGAAAAGGGCTTATGGCCCTTGGCAGAAGAGGGCATACGGCCCTTGACAGAAGAGGCCATTTAGCCATTGACTGAAAAGGGCACATAGACCTTGACAAAAAAGGGCATTTAGCCCTTGACCGAAGAGGGCATATAACCCTTGACAGAAGAGGGCACATAGCCATTGACTGAAAAGGGCATATAGCCTTCACAGAAGAGGGCATATAGCCCTTGACAGAAGACGGCATTTAGCCCTTGACAGAAGGGGAATATAGCTCTTGACAAAAAAGGGCATATAGTCGTTGACTGAACGCCCTGACATTGCGGCCGAAAGCCCTGACATTGCGGGCGAGCGCCCACACATTGCGACCAAGCGCCCTGACATTGCGGCCGAGCGCCTAACATTGCGGCCGAGCGCCCTCCCATTGCGGCCGAGCGCCCTCACATTGCGGCCGAGTGCCCTGACATTGCGGCCGAGCGCCCTCCCATTGCGGCCGAGCGCCCTCCCATTGCGGCCGAGCGCCCTCACATTACGGCCGAGCGCCCTCACATTGCGGCCGAGTGTTCTCACATTGCGGCCGAGTGTTTTCACATTGCGGCTGAGTGCTTTTTGAAAGGGCGACGCCACCTTACCAATTCGTATTTATCAAAATGTCCTCGAATTTTGACCAGGTGTAACTGGGTATAACCATATTTTTTAAGCAGACCTATCCAACCCAAAGTTGCTAACTGACAGGGTGAGGAAGGAGGGGGTGGGAAGGTGGAGAGTGGGGGCGGTGGGTGGGGGAGGTGGTGGTGGGGGGTGGGGAACATGGTACCGTGATGTAATCATATATCCTTTTCGTCCTTTGTAGATTGCATGGGCGACCTCCAACAAACTCGGGTGCGGACGTGTCTTCTGCCCGTCAATTGGATGGCTGCAGAATGCTTGGTATATCGTCTGTAACTACGCACCGGCGTAAGTATACATATCGTGTGTATGTAGTTTTCATCAAAATTTTTTTAGAACCCTGGAAGCAAGGGTGACGCCATCAGCAGGTGTCGATCATCAGCAGAACGTATCCGGTTGGAGGGAGAAGGGAAAAGGGGGTCATCCGAGCGAATGAACCCCCAATTTTGTTGAGAAAGTGCCTTTTGAAATCCAAAAAAATAATAAGCACCCATAATTTCAAAAAATTGTTTGCCTTTTGATACGAAAAACGAGCCCTCTTTCAAATTCCTGTTTGCGGGCCTGATCAGGCTTACATCCAGTGGCGTAGCTAGACTATTTAAAAGAGGGGTGGAGGGTGGGGGTGGAAGGGGGTAATGGGAGACAAAACAATACTAATTATAGGGGGTGGGGGAGGGGGACAAAACCATACTAATTTCCGAATGCAATCCACCTCTGCCGGGATGTTATACTTACTGTCATTCAATACAATTCCAAAGCTAAAAGTGGTTATTACCACACCTAAATATCCCAACCTTCCCCATTTCCGCAAGAACAGTATACCGTAAAATTATTTCTCATTCTTCTATTGATGATATTACGAAGGGAGAACTATCCAGTTCAAACAATGCCAGGCTCTGGAGTATTAAAAGACTAGTTAGAAATTAAATCCATCTGAGCCATTAAACCCACAGGGTCGGTGATTTCCCCCGGTTTCCTTGGCGTAAGCAGATGAGAGCACATAACGCCCCATGGACGAGACGCGAGTAGGTTAACTCCATTTTTGAAAGCTCATTTTTAAGAGTGTTAAAAGTTTATAAATAAAAACTTTCAAGCTTCAAATCTATTTTGACTTACCAATCAGAGAACGGAGAACGTGCTATGAATGGCAATGGGTTGGTGACGCCACATTTAACGCCTCGCGGACCGCGGTAGCACATAATTTACGTAATTGCGTTATTACACTACCACTGTGGTCATAAACTACCACCGGTTCAAGAACTGGTAGAATGTGCGCCACTTGACGAAATATATTACAGAAGTGCCCCTTTCAAAATGAAATTCCCTCTAATTACTGACCCAATAGTAGGACTCGAAACTGCGACTTTTGTCCGTCCCATGTACCGGAGAATGTGTGGGGAATGGAGTGCCCCTTTTACTTTACTTTATTATCTACAGACAGGGGCAGATATATGACTTGGGAAGTGCCCCTAAGACGTCGCTTCCCCAACTTTTCAAAACTTCCTACACCCCCTGAACAGCTGAATGTGGTGGTTCCCAAACATCGGGTAAAGTTACGTTTGGACAATTTTGGGGTCTTTTATTGAATTTTGACCCGTGAGTAGTTTCCCGTTAACGTATTTATGGGAATGGGGCAATTACGAAAAGTTGTAAGTTTCCAAGATTCATTTCAGCAATTGCCATTCGGTCCAATATGTGTTCCGTAATTTAAAGAAAACTGGATCAAAAAGTTGCTGAGGAATCTTTCTTCATGTTCTTAGCTGCTTTTCGATAATTTTGTTTTTATGATTTCGAAAATAGCAGAATATTATTCGGATAAAAGGGTAAGGCAGTAAGCGTAGGAGGTGGGGTGAAGGGGGGTAATTTTCCCCGGCAGTTTTTAATTTGCAAAATAAAAACTCAGTATGTTTTTTGGGTAAGCCTGATGAAATCCATCGGCCTTAGTCAATTATCTTGGGAAAAAGCATCACAAAATTTGCGAAAACCGAATTTCTATAGGTCTAGAATTACCAAATTTCCGACTTAATCCTGACAATTTCCAACGTTTTTCCTCAAAACATCTGACTTGTTCTTCAAAATGTCTGAAGATTTTGCTCAAAATCTCCGACGTTTTCAAATTTCCTAAATTTTGGCGTAATATATTTTAAGTAGGCTGACTTTTTGCAAAAACTTTCGAAGTTTTCCCTAAAAATACCCGACTTTTCCCTACAAATTTCGGTAACGGAAAAGGGAGGGGACCTAGCTTGATTTTTTGATTTTTTTAATGGTTCTCCCCCTCTCTCCCCTCTTCTGCAAAAATTATAGCTACGCCACTAGGGACTATCTTCAGTCATATAAACAGATCTGCTTTTTATTTGATTATTTTACGATTTAAGGGAGGGAGAAATCATATTTGGTTGGCCACTGCCTCATTGCAATAGAAAAGTCAACGAATTTTTCTTCTGTTTTTGATTTGCTTTTAAGCGGAAACTTCCAAGACGTCAAACCGTACTTGACCGGGGCGCCTTGCACTCAATGTACCTCTGGGATTGGTCAATGCGACAACGATTTATGTCGTAAGTATACCACCAGAAATTATTCAATTTTTGTTTTAACAATTGTATTTGCTCTGCAGGAATGATAGCGATAATTTGGTCATTCTTGTTTCAATCATAAATAACAAGCAAACGGTGTTTGTCGTAAGAATTTTCTGATAGGGCTACTCCCATGAAATGAGAAGGAAAGTCTCTCAAAATGAATCAGAGAGTTGAGAAAAATGAGTGGGACTATCCCCGAATTGAGCGGGAACATTTTCCAAAATAAACGAGAGCACTTCCGCAATAAAGAGCTGAGTATGTTACCACCCGTATATAGAATCGGAAACGTATTCCCTTTAGCAGTTTATATGACATATTTTCGAGTGGGCGTAGGCTATACGTCGCAAAGATAACTTCCCCAACAAGAATAGAGCATGTTACAACCCGTAGAATCGGAAACATATTTGCTTTCTGTTTTAATATTTGAGTTAAGTTTGTTAATTATATAATTCCTAAAATTTCATTTAAGTTTAGCTAATCAAATTGATAAGATTTGTTGATATATGGGAAGACAAGCAATAAGCCTTTCTTCAAATTCATTCATGATTAGATTTAGAACGTGAAGCAAGGGCCGAGGTACAGGAACCATGATTTTCCCGGCAGGGAGGGGATGAGGGTTGAGGCTAGTCTTCTCAATAAGGGAAGTTAAAGTAAAAAGGGAAAAAAAGTCATGTCCCGTAGGATTACACCCCTCCCCCTTCTTTCCGAGTAAAATTTTAGTGCTTAATTTGTACTGTATTCCATTGGCGGCAAAGCGTTCAAAATATTAGGGCGGGGCAATGACGTCATGTGAAATGTGAGGATTTTTTTAGGAGACCGGGGAGGGGAGAAGGGGGGGGGGGGGGTAGGGGGTAATGAGGTCCGATAACGTAATGACACGTTATCTAAAAGTATTGGAGAGGACTATGAGGCCGGGTAACGTGATAACAAATGAAATCCCCACCCCGACGCCCTTTTATTTTTTTTAGACCACTTAACATGTATATTTTTGGGTATTTGGTAACCTGAATTCGTTGTCATCATTCCGTAATGCTTCTCATCTATTTAAACCTGTAAACAGGTAGCCTGGTAAGTCAGTTTGACCTTTGACCTGTTGCTCTCTTATACAGGTCTGTGCTCGTCACATGATGGTCCATGCGGTAAGTTGACTTCCAATGATCTAAGAAGAAGAATCATCAGCATGAGTTGGGAAGTATCGTTAAATTTCGTATTTACAGTAGAGAGATATGGAACGCCAAACGGGAAAACAATCGGTGGGGTAAAAAAATTGTTAAAGGAAACAAATATCCATCGGTGATAAAATAAATTTCAATCGATGGTAAAAAAAATTTGCATTGGTGATAACAAATATTTATGTCGATGGGTAAAAAATCAATCGATGATAAAATGTTTTTACATTGATGATAAAAATGTAAAAAGATTAGACTACCATCGATTGATTTTTTCCCATTGACATAAATATTTTTACCATCGATGTTAAAAGATTTTATTATCGATTTTTTCTTCTTTCAATTGACATAAATATTTGTTACTATCGATGTAAAAAGATTTTATCATCGATTGGTTTTTTCCCATCGACATAGATATTTGTTATCACCGATGTAAAAATTGTTTAACATCGATTAAAATTTATTTTATCACAGATGGATATTTTTTCCATAGACAAAAGATTTTACCCCACCGATTTTTTCCCCGTTTAGCGTTCAAGAGGGAGATGCTGTCCCTGGTTATACAGATTGTCTTTTATCCAAAGTCAGTCAATTATGACAAGGAGGTCAGAAATAGCAACTCCCTGACCAGGGACGTAATTCCTCGGGGTTCTAGGGACTTTTCCCCTTATTTTCCGGCATATACATACAGTTTTGAAAAGCACTGTCACCCTACTCTGTGGAGAGAAAAAGGATAGCCCTATGTCCCCACTTATATATATATGTGTATATATATAAATATATATATATATATATATATATATATATATGTGTGTGTGTGTGAAGGAAAGTTGTAATATAAAGTTGTATATATATATATATATATATATATATATATATATATATATATATATATATATATATATATATATATATATATATATATATATATATATATATATATATATATATATATATATATATATATATATATATATACCTGATATATATATATATATATATATAGATATATATATATATATATATATATATATATATATATATATATATATATATATATATATATATATATATATATATATATATGTGTGTGCATGAATGAACCCGCGCATGAACAACTCTATATGGGTAGGGGGAAGGGTGTAAAATCTCGAATGTTTTGTATATAAAACAAAATTATGTTTCCCCTAGACTGATAAACCCCATACCCTGATCCACGTAAAAGTTAGAACAAACCTAAAATCTACTTAACCGCCCGTGGGCTCACATGAGAGCCGTTTTCTTTTAATGATACCATTGTATAATGAATGATACCATTAACTCATGATTTGGCCAGAGACGCCAACAATATTGTTGCTGGAGGAAGGCAAGAAAGGAACAGCTGCGCCACATGAGGGAAACGGGAAATGTTAGATGTATTAAATATTTAACAGCCAAATAGGGTGTGGAGGTATCGGGTGCGACCCCACACTAAGGACGGACTGGAGGTTAAAATTCCATTGGTCGGGGTGCCACAAAAAAGCGCCAAGACGGACTGAACTGGGGGGAGTGTCTGAGCACCAGTGTGGGCCGCTCCGGTGATTTTGCACGCGTTGTAAAGCATATTAGACACTAATTTGAAGCATCGGTCATTGACCGATGAACTGACTGGCCCCTGCCTCAAATCCACTGTATCTGGTTTTGACCACATACTAATGCTTCTGCTCAATAATATTCCATGGTCAGTATTGACTTGTGTGTTTGTTTGTGAAAATATAATTTGGCCTGTATATGTTGGGGTGGGGAAGCAGCATTTAAAATTTAGATCTAAAATTGTGCCAAAATTATACATTTCAAAATCGCCCATAAATTATCAGATTATACGGAGCAGTAAATACATTGTTATAACTGTTTTAAGTAGTGGCAGCGCCAGACAGGACCAGGAACTGGGAGGGACATTGGCGGACCTACCCATACCCAGGGCCGTTTTAAGGCAGAAGCACGCTGGGCAGTTGCCCAGAGGCCCACGATTTTAGAGCAAAAAATTATCCTTTCTTTCATTGTTGTTTTCATCTCTTTTATTCGATCATTGTATAGGTGAAATACGTACCCGAATTTTTTTAACAATTCTACAAAATTCAACTTCAAAACAGAGGGGCAAAAACTCCCAAAATTTCCCGGTTACAAGCGAATAATTTTTACTGATTCTTTTTTCTTTCATTTC
Organism: Chiridota heheva; assembly: GCA_020152595.1. NCBI lineage: Eukaryota > Metazoa > Echinodermata > Holothuroidea > Apodida > Chiridotidae > Chiridota > Chiridota heheva. The sequence continues at coordinate 1,136,150 of JAIGNY010000228.1, forward strand.
CGGACAATTTTCTTCGATTTTCGGAACATTTTCTTACATTTTGTGTAAAGTTCCTTTTATTATCGGAAAATCCATTTTTGGAACTTTTCTTCATTTTTTGGAGAAAATGCTGCAAAATTTATTTACCATTATTGTCAAAATGTTTACCAAACTTCTATTCAATTCAGTAACAATTTGTTTCAAATTTATCTCAATATTATTCCAATTTAATCGGGCAGGAAGCATTCAATCGGGAAGGTGAAATAATCTTAGGGGGAATTCCCCCCCCCTTCCCCCTCCCACTACCTACGCCTCTGCTTCCAATCAATTATAACACAATTCTCTGCAAAGAAATGTCGCAATCGTTTGCAGGTTTGTGTTAAATTATTCTTCCCTCTAGTGGGCATGGTGGGTAGGATGGTGGGTAGGGAAGTGGGTAGGAGACCAGAATATTGCTTTGCCCAGGGCTATGCTGTTAAGACGGCCTTTCCCACACCTCTCGACATTTTCGCCACGGATTTGGATGAATTGGAAAATCGATCATGAGATCTTGGAGAAAAGTGGGTTACACGTCACTTCCCACAAAATCGCTTCACTAAGGCAAAAAATGTTTTCACAACAATAAATGTGATAAATGTAACGTAATTCTTTATATTTATTTTTTCAAATTTAATTATGATATGTTCGCCATTTTGATCTGTTGATTGGTTAATGGCTAAGAATAAAAAATAAAAAAATATATTCACCTACTCCTCTTTAGGCAAAATGATGTGACGCATGATTAAAGACAAATGGTTTGAACAAGAATATAGGGAGATATATATCATGCCGGTTCATGCATCACCTACAAATTCAAAAAGGTATAAGGTAAATCTTTAACCAGTGTTTATATAAATGTTCTAAGAGCTTTAGTTAATCTTACTTTTACCTAATCTTTAATTCCAATTTAACATTTCTCCTCACTACGTTTTTACCTCGCTAACTAAACAATTATTTTAACGAATAGATTTCATTCCGATCAAAGTGACATGTAAAAACCGCTGAATATTCATTAGATGTCATGAAGATAGTCTCCCACGAGCCACTTGAAGTCAAATCCAGATTTGAGCGCCTGCAGACTGTTGAGGCCACCAAACAACTGCAGAAAATTGAAATAAATAAAAATCCAACTTAAAAAATCATGTAATATGATAATGATTACACATAGAAATGTTTTATACGTCAACTTTTTTTGTCGTTTTAGCTCAACACCCTTCAAGGGATTAGTTTATTGGTTATATTAAGCAAGTTCATATTATATGAAAAAGGACTACAACTGAAACGAAATGGTGAAGAAAGCATTTAAAATTTGTATTCAGTGAAGGAGATATAGTAAGCCTAATGTTCTGTATCTTTTGTGTAGAAGAGACTGAAATCAGATTAGTTGTGACGTCACATCCTAAGATTCTTCAAAGTTCTTATGTATTTTATCATATATTTTCCCACTATTTTGTGGCTTAAAGACCATTGGATATGTCAGGAAAGTAGTAATGCAGAATTAAAGAAGAGTATTTACCACCTGAAGAAAGTTTGAGGGAAAATGATTTACATAATAAAAATATGAAATCAATGTTGATTTAAAATACATAAACAGTTGTTAAAAAAGTAATGATAAGGGCGCCAAACTTCCATAGTAAACTTACGTCATCAGGCATTTCTACACTGATCACATAACTCTTAACTTAAACGGAAGTATAAACTTATATTTCACAAGTTTGAATTTATACCTTATTTCTTCACCATTTTGTTTCTATTAAAGTCCTCTTTGACCACTGATATAACCCCTTAAGGACTTTGGGCCTATGCAATGACAAGAACAAGAGCCAGAAAGTCATTCGACTTTCAGCATTAGAATTGCAGGGATAACTGGTAAATCAAATGTTAAGTTTTTTTTTTTTTTATAAATCTGCGAATCTATTTAAGTCCGTTGATGAAATAAAATGTTGTCACATCCTGTAAGGTACTCCTACAGTCCTATGCATGATGAAATTGATACGGTGGCATTAATTATCATATTTTGTAAACGGCAATACAAGAAACAACAAAAGACTGATCCACGTGACTCAGAATATATATATATATATATATATATATATATATATATATATATATATATATATATATATATATATATATATATATATATATATATATATATATATATATATATATATATATATATATATATATATATATATATATATATATATATATATATATATATATATATATATATATATATATATATATATATATATATATATATATATATATATATATATATATATATATATATATATATATATATATATATATATATATATATATATATATATATATATATATATATATATATATATATATATATATATATATATATATATATATATATATATATATATATATATATATATATATATATATATATATATATATATATATATATATATATATATATATATATATATATATATATATATATATATATATATATATATATATATATATATATATATATATATATATATATATATATATATATATATATATATATATATATATATATATATATATATATATATATATATATATATATATATATATATATATATATATATATATATATATATATATATATATATATATATATATATATATATATATATATATATATATATATATATATATATATATATATATATATATATATATATATATATATATATATATATATATATATATATATATATATATATATATATATATATATATATATATATATATATACATACATATATACATATAATACATATATATATATAACACATACATATACATATATATATATATATATATATATATATATATATATATATATATATATATATATATATATATATATATATATATATATATATATATATATATATATATATATATATATATATATATATATATATATATATATACAAATTATATATAAATATATATATATATATATATATATATATATATATATATATATATGTTTGGGTATATAATTTATATAAAGTATAATATATATTTCATATATGCAAGCTATATATATAGAAACAGAAAACAATAGTTATAGTAAATACCGAATTTGGTGTATAATGAAAATGATCCAAAATAAAGTTTCAAAAGCAATCAAATATGAATTACACGCTCTTGATGAAGGATATTAAAAGAACTTACAAACCAAAGATACGGTGGTAATTTTTCTGTTGTATATATATATATATATATATATATATATATATATATATATATATATATATATATATATATATATATATATATATATATATATATATATATATATATATATATATATATATATATATATATATATATATATATATATATATATATATATATATATATATATATATATATATATATATATATATATATATATATATATATATATATATATATATAAGCACTACTAGTAAGGCAATATAGCAGCCATGTAGTGGCTATAATGTATACTACAGTCATGTTATCTGACATTGACAGTGGGACCCCACCAATAATTTGGTCGATCATAGATTTTTCCTATAGCAATTGTCAGTCTATATCACAATATGTTATTTGAAGCGATGATTTCTTTTAAAAGAATGCCCAATGTTAATCAATGATTTTTATGTACCAAAATCCGGGAGATCAATCTGAAACTCCTTCCGATGCATCTGCTATAACCTGTTTACTACTTTTTATTTTTATTTTTCAAAATCGTAGTCAAAGCCGTAATTCTCATGTGGAAATTGGGGAGGGGGAGGGGGGGGGCATGGCTTCTTATCTAAAAATTAGGAGAACAAGTTTTCCCAAAGTCTACTGAATTTGTACAATTCGACTGAAGTGGGGGAACATGCCCCCCCAGTACTCCTGGAACTACAGCCCTGATCGCAGTATCACCTGATCACCTATGACGCAACTTTACAGGTTGGCAATAACTCTCATATCTATTGATTTCTTTGACATTTTGCCGTATTGAAATGCTTGCCTTTACATTCGTTATTGGGTGCATTTTGCTTTTGTTTTGGTGTGTCTATTTTTGTGAATTTTGCGTTCCAAAATTTCCAAAAAATTCGTACCCGTTCGAAGGGCCGCGAACTGGCAAATCGTTTTGTCGGGTCTTACAAGTACCGAAACCTACCGATTACCTCCGATGTATTTTTTTTTTTTTGCGGACCTAAACTGTTAACAGGAACTAGTCAATTTATTGTCAGTTTTCCCTAAAACGTTCCTTCTTTATGCCTTTTTATTATTGCCCATCATATTATCTTATTATTTATTATTGTATAGGCATTTGGAAGTTCATATTAGGCGAGATCTAGAATTAATCTTTTTAGCTACACATATGTAGTGCTTCGTCACTTCACCTTATGATAGACATTAAAAAGAAGTTGTAAAAGAAAATACCATGCAAGGTAATACATTACAAAATTTCCTGCCGAAAAGGGGAGGGGGGGGGGGAGCAGGGGTGGAGCATAAACCATACAATATGCAAAATATTGCCTGAGATTTAAAAACGCTGTAAAATCGTCAATGTTGAACCGATTTTGATAAAATTGTTTGCTATTATGATGGTTTGTAATAGATTTTAAATCAATTAATCTAATTTTGCCTCTACCTATATCCATACACCCTTAAGAATCGAGGCAAGGTAACAACATTGACCACTGACCTTTGCGAATGCATTTTCGTTTGGGATGAAACGATGCTGGTACGGGGTTTGGCTCTTATCATGCAACACAAAGAAGACGATACCGTTAGTCTGGCCGTACTGCAAGCTACTGTCCACCGTCAGACTTTCTGGGACGGTTTTATTTGTCTGTATAAAGACTGGGATTTCGGACGAGCTCTTCCCAATCTTGTAGCCACACACATGGTAGGTTTGCTTTTTCGTTTGTAGCCATTGCGACCATTCTACCGTTTGGGTGCTTTTCTTAGAAACTAACTCCAATCTCGTTCCTTTCAACTGGGCCATTTTGTTTTGTTTCTGGAAAAACAAATGATTGTAGTGAATTATGCATCATCAGTGTACAATTTCTTTATAACAGATTCATTATAAAGATGAAAAATTGAATACAAAAACCCATTAGCCATTGAAACTATTTATATGTAATTACAAATTATCAATCTGTAATCACAAGCGGTCATTGAAGCGGTCATGAAAGACGATCGCAACAAACTTATCACTTTATTTTTCAATTTGGGGTTGTCATATGACGAAATTCTCACGTTAGCAACATCGTTTTAAGCAAGGGTTGCCTGGAAAGGTTATTGCGCCACTTTTCTATCCTTTTGAGGTCATTTTAGGTTATTAAAAACTAGGAATCTTTAGAACTTCCGGGAGCTTTGTCCCGTGACTCCGCCCCATTGACCCCTACATGGCTACAAGGGCTTCACTCCTGGACCCCATGCCGTTATTTCAGTACATGTTGTCTACATTGGCGGGATTATTTTTGGGGTGGGAATTTGTATGGTTTCGTGGTCTATGCCTCCGATTATTGACTTTGCCCCCTCCCCCTTTTTGGCAGTCAAATCCCGCCCATGGATGTCTATATTAGTCTTTCGGGAGGCTTTGTCACCTAAATCCCTACCCAAGGCTGTTGGCTATATTGTGTTTGTATTCTATAAAACTGTACAGTCTTTGTTTTGTTACCTTCATGAAAAGCTTTTCATCATTTCAAAGTCATCCTGGGGCATCGGAAAGAGTCAATCTTCAAAACTTCAGGGGATCTCCCTCTGCACCCTACCAGGGTACTGCCCCTGAACCCCACCATAGCATGCGCCTAACCGTCGTGGGGTCCACACTATGCGTGCGCTGTACTGCCATTGCGACACATGATTATTTTTCGAATAATTTGGTGTGCCCCTCACGTTTTCAAGATTTATTGTTGTGCCAAAACTAAAAACCCTGGTGACACCATGAGGCTGGTGTGATAGCAAGCTGCTATGTTAACGTCATTTTTGATAATGGTGACCCCCACCCCTCCCCCTCCCCGCATTACCACCCCCACCATCACCAACCAAAATAGGGGCCTACCTTCCGACGGAACTATTATAATGACTATTATTACTAACACTGCTCTTAATGCAATAATAACACTGGTTTAAATCAATCTCTTGCCTGGCTTGGCCCCCAGTTATTTTAACGTGGCTCCACCCCTGCATTTGGCAGGGTTATTTTGCAAAGCTCCCAGCACTGAACAGGGGATGGAGGCCGAGAAAGGAAGCCCATGGACAATGAATGATATAAACGGCACTAATCGAGTGCAAGGATACGGAATTAACGTAAACCCTATCGTATCATTTCATGTATAAGCCACTAAAACGAAAAAATTGCAATCAGCGGCATTTGTTAAATTATTATTATTTAATGGCACTAATCGGCTTTCGTAAATACGTTTCTAAATTTAAAACTGATATAATTTTTTACGAGTTAAAAAAAAAAAACCCGTTTAGAGTGTTCTTTACTTTAATATTTGCCACTTTCCCTTCCCTAATTGGATTTATTCTCCTGTCGGCTACGTTTGTGGTAAATTTCGGAGTGGCCCATGCCTGTATTACCATCAACATATTCATTTACCTGTTTATAAACAGGGGCAGGGCCATACTTTTTCTCCATTTAAGGGGACATTATTTTTCAAAAACTTTAATCAAACTAGTTTGAGCTATCCGCCTAGTCAATTACCCCAAATTTAGCATAATTTAAACTTTGATCAGCCATAACTCTAAAAATTAAAAGCTTATTTTTCAATTTTCAAAATGTAATCTGTTTAGTTTTAATACTCTTGTAAAGGCCATTTATCGTGATTAAATGTGGCGGCGACAGTTTATTCCAAAATGATACTGATTGGCCTATCAATGTAAGTGCACACTGTACCAGTGTGTTTTGACCAATCAAAACACGGAATTTGAATTCCATTTACCTCGTACGTTAGAGACGACAACTGGCCTTTAACAATATGGAAAATTACTGCATGTTCACTGACCTTTAAGCAAATTCTCTGTCTCACTAGCCCATAAGCACATGAATTGTAGGAACTAAAGTACAAATTTAAAGTAAAATATAAATTATAATACTTACAGTTCTGTTTTCTCGTGTCTCACCACTTTCTTCTGACTTTGATTATTATCAGGATCACAGACTGACAGAATGAACCAAAATAATATGTACAATCATTTATAAATCGCCAAGCTGATAAGTCCACCAATTCCAACGAATTACTTACCGATACTCTTCATCCAATCACGGACATGCTATTATATCTCCCTGCCCAATTAGGGGGATGCTATTATATCACCCTGATCCAATCACCACTTTTTAAATAACGTTAGCTCTGACTGGTCTATACAGATAACCTTTCAACCAGAACAACGCGTAAATATTAACAACAACAAAAATTACCTTTCAGTTCAGACCATAAAAAGAAAAGTTGATTTTGTGTCCACCGACTAAAAGATAATTGACAAAACTATTTGTTTGTGTTACGAGTCATACTTCGGGGCTTGTATAATCCTTTACATAGTTCAGGGAGTTGTTATTTGTCCAAACAGGAAGATGTTATACAGTTATAGGTCCAAATAACAACTCCATGCATATATATATATATATATATATATATATATATATATATATATATATATATATATATATATATATATATATATATATATATATATATATATATATATATATATATATATATATATATATATATATATATATATATATATATATATATATATATATATATATATATATATATATATATATATATATATATATATATATATATATATATATATATATATATATATATATATATATATATATATATATATATATATATATATATATATATATATATATATATATATATATATATATATATATATATATATATATATATATATACATATATATATATATATATATATATATATATATATATATATATATATATATATATATATATATATATATATATATATATATATATATATATATATATATATATATATATATATATATATATATATATATATATATATATATATATATATATATATATATATATATATATATATATATATATATATATATATATATATATATATATATATATATATATATATATATATATATATATATATATATATATATATATATATATATATATATATATATATATATATATATATATATATATATATATATATATATATATATATGTATATATATATATATATATATATATATATATATATATATATATATATGTATATATATATTTATATATATATATATATATATATATATATATATATATATATATATATATATATATATATATATATATATATATATATATATATATACATATATATATATATATATATATATATATATATATATATATATATATATATATATATATATATATATATATATATATATATATATATATATATATATATATATATATATATATATATATATATATATATATATATATATATATATATATATATATATATATATATATATATATATATATATATATATATATATATATATATATATATATATATATATATATATATATATATATATATATATATATATATATATATATATATACATGTATATTAAACGCTAGGAACACCTGTGATTGTTCCCTTGTACCATTAACTATTAGGCATAGTCACCTGTTTTTTTATTTCCATTTCTTATTGGGAACTTTGGTTTCGAAATGGTTCTTTCACTATCTCGTTGGAATTTGGATTATTGTAGTATCTTCAAACATACATATTTTTCTTTCTTTTTATTCAGAACTTTTGTTTTATTATGGTAATTTCATCAACCTTGTTGGAATTTGAATTATTTTGTGTATTTTGGTTAGTGTGTGGAAAACAAATCAATTTTTAACTGAAAACTAAAAACTTTAGAAAGATATTTGAAATGGGCTTTTTCTGGCTTGTCGAAACTTGTTTGGCATGTTTGGCCGCAAGCAAGGCTTAATTGGCCGCGCAAAGTATTATTTGGCGAAATATTGTCCTGTTCTGAAAACATTTGATGGAGAGTAAAAAGAGCGTAAAAGATTAATTTTTTGATGACAATCAGACCAAAGTTACATAATAACAGTTTTTTGCTGTACATTTGACCCCTCGCAGAAAAGTCTCTGGACCCAACTTTAACCTTTATAAAAAAATTGAGTTTTTTTCTCTTCAGATTGTAATTTTCAGTCGTCGTCTTCGTTCTCTTCTAATTTGGCATTTTTTCAAACTAAAATTGGCTTTTTGGGTTTAGAAAGATCTATCAATTCTGCGTATTCACAAAGAATTAAACAAATCGTGGAAAGTTCGTCTCATAAGTACTGTGGCCCATTCAAATAAGTTAATTTTAATTTGGAATAATTTTAAATTTTAAATGAATGATTTGAAATTTCAAGTTTATTATTTGAACTTTAAAGAAATATTGTATGTTTCTAATAGGCCGCCGTACATAAGTATTTGTAACGAATTTTGCGTTTTTAGCTCGATGTGTAACGGGCCCAGGTTTTCGCTCGGATACGTTCGGATTTTTGCAGCGTTTATCATATCCTAAGCGTTTTCGGGGGGTTATTTTGCTACGTTGCTGTGTTTGTCTTATAGATAGATCGATATATTGATGCAATAACAGTGCATATTTGTGCGTAGGTTTACCGAATTTTGCATTCCAAAGTTTGCCTAAAATGTCTCCAAATAATCGGATTTCGCTCGGCGCAATCCGAATGAATTTAGCGTATATAATAACATTGGCTCGGGAAATACCACCTAATATCTCCGATGGAAAGAAAACTCTGCTTTCGTTGGTTCGAGCCTTAAAATACTGTCTGACACATGCGTTAATTGAGCTTGATTAATATCCGTTTGGGATCTGATGTCGTACTCAGGGCGGTAAATAGGGAGAGGGGAGATACAAATACTCATATTACATAGAGGTTGTCACATACATTTAGTATTCATTTGACACAAAGCATGTTACCAGGGGCACCGACGCCGAGGGCCGCGGTGGGAGGGGAACTCCGCTAATAATTTTCGAAGCAGCAATTTTCAAAAGAAGCCTTTTACCTATTCGCCCGATGGATCATTGTCAACATTGGTCCTGGCTCCCCATTCTCCAACCCACAGGCGGAATTTGCCTACCAAAAGTAGGGAAAAGTCAAAAGTGTGTGTGTGTGTGTCTGGGGGTGTGTGTGTGTGTGTGTATGGGAAGTGGGGTGATCACAAAATCACGCTAAAATACATCATATCACCATAACAATTTACCCATTTTGAACAAAAAGTGAGGGTGGGGAAATGCCCCTTGTTCCTCCATATCCCGCCTATGCTCAAACCATATTGTAGGAACTACGGGAAGGGGTCACGCTTCTACAATTTCGAATACTGACAAGAGTGCCCCTTTTTAAAAATGAAAAGTGCCCCTCAATTACTGTTAAAAAACGCCCGTGAACTTTATTTTCTGCTCCCTCCCCCTTGCCCCGAGTTCCTTCTAACATCCGGCCGTGGCGCTTTTGGAAGTTGGGTCCCATAACCAAGATATTGCAGTGTCATTCTTCAGGGCTAGACTCAAATCGATTTTGCCTAGGATCTGTAAGGCTCATCCACCCTTCCAAGCCCAGCCTTTTGTTGCGTCACTGCTGATCAAACATGTATTCTTTTCCCAACTTTCCAATGTAACTCCCCACCAACAAAAATAGTCTTATACCTACCCCAAAATATATATAAGCTCCTGCTTGCATACCCAAAAAAGAAAGAAAAAAGAATCAAACAAATATTTCTTTCTTTACAACCCCAGCCTACTCGAATTAACCACCCACCAATAAAAACAGGTTTGTAAACACCTCAAAATATATGTCGAGCTACTACATCATTGATATTCTAGCTTAACAAAAGATACAATCAAATTAAACAGTTTAAAGAATGTTTGAGTCTAAATTATTTAACATATGAACAATGTAATAACAATCCGCCGAATTTGAAAAGCATTTATCAAAATGAAACAAACTGAGAAACAGTTCAATGGCAGAGAATAATTCATTGGGGTGGAAATTACGATTCAAGTTTATATTGTGAAGTCCAAAGCAACAAATAAACATTGAAATTCCTATTAAGTAAATTAGCATTTTTGTTTTGAAGATCGAAATAGGTAACGGTATTGGCGAACGACTGCAATACGCAAAATGATAGAAGGCGAAGATTCCAGTTCATAGGATATATTTTTCTGGCAGGCTCGTAGCCAGGGGGGCGATGGGGGCGGTCACCCTCCCCAGAAAAAAAGGCCAATAGAAAGAAAAAAAGGACCGCCTTTTTAAATGAGTAGTCGTTGATAGTGGTGACAATATTAGATGTGTTTAGGCACCCTCTAGCCCACCAAAACACATAGCTTCCAGGAGCGAAGCCCCTGGACCATACTAGGGCCCTTGGGCGAGCCCCTAGACCCCACGACGAATGCGCAATGCTTTTCAGCTGGCAGATCCGCCCTCCCGAAATAAAAACCTGGCTACGCCCTTGTTTTGTGGTGGGCATACGTAAAACATATAAATCACACTTGTGAAAAGCTAAATAAATATGGCAGCATTAAAACACCGTAAATGTCGAATCATACGTCTTAACAGGGAATTGTTATTTAGCTTTGAGTGAAACTGTAGGGCTTTAGATGTTGGACGAAAACTTACATTAATCGTATCCAGTGGCGTAGCTAAGGAGGGGGTGAGGGGGGTGGGGGGAATTGTCCACAAATTTCCCAAAAGTAGCATAATTTGTGCAGATTTGTATCTGCAAAATTATCGATAGGTCTTATCCTGATGAAAGCGATTTGTCTGAGTATATGAAGTGCAGTTGTACCAGTCACCAGGTCACAGGAAAAGGATCACAAAATTTGCGAAATCCGAATTTTTAAATTAAGTCTAAAGTTACGAAATTTCTGTTATTTCTTAAAGTATCGGACTTTCTCAAAACTTCTGAAGTAACTCACGTTTTGCTCAAAATTTCCAAAGTTTTCCGTCAAAATATCATAACTTTTCCTCAAAATTGTCAGCTATGGTGGAAGGGGGGGGTGGATTCGTTAACAAATCTAGCTACGCTATTTTTCGTAACGAAACTATATATATGGCCTAAATTTAAAGAAAAATGAATATAAGTAGGACACTCCTTGCTCCCCTTCCGTCGTGGAACGGAGAACACTTTTTCCCCCGTCAACCCCATGCGGTGCCAGAGTAGGAGGCGATCTATCTCGTTGTAACAATGGTGCAGGCGTTCTTGGGCAGATCGTTATCTAAAAAAACAAGAATTAAATCTAGGAGGTTAAACTATAAAATGGATTCCAAATTTGGATGAAATCTTTTGTTTCTCATTATTGTTAAAAAATGTATTGAAATCTAGCTATACCGTTTTGTTGTTGTGCAGCAAGCGATAGCTGTGTACGCATTAATATATTGTTTAGCTAAATGGCACGATGCACATTTTTGTTACTGCTATTGAATAAATGACGTCACGAGATAACTTGTTGAATCTGAAGATGGTACTTATTTCCCTGTCCTTCCATAATTCGATTCTGCATAAGCCACAAACGGTTGCCTGTCCCAGTTTTCAAAATCCTATCAGCAATTCTTGTCGGTGGGATCCGGTGAGTTTCATCATTGCTGAGCATAGGCGTATGGGAGACGCTTGAATTGGGGAAGGTGGATGGCTTGAATTTGCCCGAATAATGATAATAATAATGATGATGATGATGATGATGATGATGATGATGATGATGATGATGATGATGATGATGATGATGATGATGTTGATAATAATAATACTGCTATTAATAATAATTACTATATAATAAAGATAAAACTAATAATAACAGGATTTGAACAGTGAAGGTAATACTATTTGGGGTCTTTTTTAACGAAAATACCGAATATGGTATCGAATTCAGTGCCCCATGTCTAAAACTATTGATTTTTGAGGGTGCAGAATTCAAGTGTTAATTCCTGTTTTAGATTGATGTCAATGGCACATGAAATTAAAAAGGAGAAAAATGGAAATTCAAGGCTCAATTCATTAAACATAATCACCTCTTTCTCTGGATTATGTAATTCAGATGATACCTGACCATTAAAATAACTTTTCGATATATTATGTCAAATTCTTGGAATTTGGGGTGCCCTAAATTAAAGGAAAATACACAAAATAATGTGAGATCAAAAATATTTTCCTTAGATATGTATTTAAAATGCCGAAGAAATTAATCAGTTATCTTTTCATACTATATTCGGCTATTCATTCTATTGATTTCTTACAGAACATAGTTTAGCTATGATACTTTAGCTTTTGAAAAAGTCAAGAATCAAAGGTGAAATATCCTTTTGAAAATGAAGAGATTTGAGCCAATATTAACAAACAAAAAATACACGGCCGATTGTGATCCAAAGTGGTAGCATGGTACCTTGTAAGGTGAAGTTGTGCCGCGCAGACTTTCGAGTACAAATATTAATTGGTACTCTAATAATATACCTATTTTCACATTTCTGCTGCAGTGTTTGAATGGAATGAATGGGATTTTGCATTCATTGGGGCCTTATGGGAACTATTGCATTGTTGCTGTGATGGGAAAAGTCAAAGGTGACTGTTATGAGGTCAAAGTTTCAAAGTCGATATACAGAATGACCCACAATTATATGAAGGATAAGTCATTGCTAAGTGAAAAGTGGTGATGAGATCAGCGACTACGTGGATTGCATTCTTGTTTTATATTAATATTAACGTAAACATGATGACTGATCTTCAAACACATCAAAAGATTTACTTTACTTTAGAGGGTGGCATATTCTAATTTAAAAGATTAAACTTTACTTTAGAGGGTGGCATATTCTAATTTAAAAAAACACTAAAATAATAAAGAATAATAATAAGAATAATAATAATAATAATAATAATAATAATAAGAATTAAGAATAAGAATATTAATACATACATTTATTTCGTTACAGGCCATTGGCCCCTTTTCACATTACAATCTATACAATGACAAAAATATAAAACAACATTTTTAATAATGATGATAATAATAATAATAATAATAATAATAAAATAATAATAATAATAATAATAATAATAATAATAATAATTATAATAATAATAATAATAATAATAATAATAATAATAATAATAATAATAATAATAATAATAATAATAATAATAATAATAATAATAATAATAATAATAATAATAATAATAATAATAATAATAATAATAATAATATAACAATAATAATAATATTAAATAAATAATAATAATGATTACAATAATAATAATCATAATTTTAATAAATATTAATACTAATCATAATAATAATTATAATAATAATAATAATAATAATAATTAATAATAATAATAATAATAATAATAACAATAACAACAATAATATTAATGATGATGTTGATGATGATGATAATGATGATGCTAATGATGATGATGATGATGATGATGATGATGACAATGACGATGACAATGACGATGATGATGATAAAAAATCAAGTATATGCAAACCTAAAAGAAGTTGTGTTTACGATTGTTCCGGCTACCAAAGCTATGTAGCTATGTAATATTTTCTCTCTACAATCATCAAAACAAGATCATTGGCAACATTTCCCGAAAATTGAAGTAAATTTCCGAAAATAAAATAAATTTTCCCGAAAATGAAGGAAATTTTGGAAAAATTGAACCAAATTACACGAAAATGTGTTTTCATTGCAACTAATTTTGGTTAAATTGATCAGTTTATGGTTAAAGGAAAACGGTGATAATTATACTAATTTTTAATAGATTTTGGTAAATACAGCCCAACATTTTGTTATGTCCTTTTTTTGCCGGAATGTATCTAGGTATTTTTCCCAAAAAGGTTTGCTCCCGTCCCCACCTCGTACGCCTATTTTGCTGAGGAAAGCACTCCGCTGGAAAGTCAAGGTGGTGTCAAAGTTGTGAGAATTTGCAGTAGACGTGCTCGCGTCTCGCGTTCGACGGTCTTTCGTATTATAAAATGTTATCCACACCCCTAAAGTTTACTTTAGGGTTGTCATCCCTGGGGGGTACAGAGGGGACTTAATCCTGAGGTAGAAAAAAAAAAAACGTACATAGTGTTTGAAAAATGTTATTCCCTCCACACACAATTTGTGGAAGAGAATTACAACCCTGGTTCACTTATGCCCTTGCATTTACCCCTTTCATTTTCTACCCCCTTGATATCCTCTGGTTTTGTCTTTCAGATTGTCGACAAAAGTGCCAAAATTGTGGACAGTTCAGTACGAGCAAGTGTTCATGTACCTGTGCGAACGGCTGGTGGGGCGCCGACTGCTCCCGTAAGTATAGAATACGCATAAATCCCCCTTGAACGCTGATCTGCCTTGGATAAGTAGCCAAAAGGCAGAGCGTATGGGGGCACCGTAGCTGTTGGGCATGCTGGGACCGACCGAGTAAATTGTATTTAGGTCCTACTTTATTCATGCAAAGAATTTGCCGAACGGTGTGAGTTCGTTCCCCCAGCCATTGTGTGTGTTTTGCGGCCCCTGCCTGAAGCTTACAGAAGGAATCTCGTCACAAGAACACAGCACCAGCCATGGGCTGGATTTGCCTACTGAAAGTGGGAGTGGGGGGGAGGGGGTCAGAAGTGTGTGTAAATGTGTGTGTGTGTGGGGAATGACAAAAGCACGCTAAGATGCAAACAATCACCATAAAAAGATACAATTTCGAAAGAAAAAAAGTGGTGTCACTTTCGCTGCATAGGATTGGCTTGGGAGTATTTGTGTACCGGGCCGATGAGAATGAAATTGATGAGAATATTTGTTTCAAAAATACAAAAAACATAGGCCTAAATGTCCAATATTTCTCTTTTTTAATATTTGAATGATTTGGTGATTGTGTCTTGACTTTGGAATAAGTTTAGTAAGATAGCTTATAAAAAAGTTTAGCACTGTATAGAGATAGGCCAATGTGAAATATTAAACTGTAAGCCCTATTTCTAGAGAGGGTGGGGGAGGTGTGGGGGAGGGGGTGGAGGTGGGAGGGGTGGAGGTGGGGGTATGATAGGGCAGTTTAGACGAATTCATAAAGCAGTGTGGGTAAATAGGGAACAGGCTATTATGAAAATATTCAAACAGAGGCGTACGCCATACCCGCTAGTATTAGCCGACACCAATTGTCGTCCCAGAAAGGTAGTATTTGATCGAAATTGTCCAAAATACAAAGATATTAGTCGGACTGTAGCAAAAACATCTCTAGATTTGCATGAATGGTTGTGCACAGGAATAAAGCCCACAAAGGTGCAACTTAGAAGAGAATCGAGGTCGATTCCAACCTTTTAACGTTTTACATAGCCTTCCTAGAAAATTATTTAGTGAGGGAAAATACACAAAAGGAATATATTTTGTATAGAAGTGAAAGTTGTTACAGCTCCCCTGCTTTATTATAATGACAAAATTCCAATGTCTCAGAAGGAAAACAAAGTATGCGTGTCTCTTTTAAGACTTTAATTTTTGGACCAAGCACATGTTTAAGTTGTTGATAAGAAAAGAGAGTGGGTGGGGTGGAGTCCGCTACAACCCCTTGGTTTCAGATCCCGTCCCGGAAGTAAGAATGAACTATAGGAAAAGATGACTCATTTTTTTTATGCTTATGATGATTCACCTTTCTGATACCCCTACAGGGCCTTGTACTGACACCCATGAATGGTGTAACCGAAGTCCCGGCTGGCCAGACGCGAGCTTCTGTAACAGTTACGACCAGGTACCCTTAGGATGTCCGTTGATGTGTGGGTTGTGCAGTAAGTATATACGACACGTTCGGGTTGATAAATATGTAACGTAACATAGCAGGCAAGTCACATCAGAGGCACACGAACGTGCAAAGGCAACGCTAACTAACTTCAGGCACATAGTTAAGTTAAACCTTACAGTTTTTGGAAAAGGAAAGGGACAAATTTGGACGAAAGCTGTGATGAAATATTACAATAATTTGCATGGCCTAACTTAGTGTGGTCTTGTCCATTATAGTGGTCTCATAAATCCAAATAGGTCCAAAACGAAGAACTCCAAAACGAAGAACGAAGATTCTTTAAATAAGTTATGCTGGTCGAGAAGGTATTTTTCAAGGGTCGAAAATCTCCAAAACGAAGAACTCCAAAACAAACAAGGAAGCTTTTTTAAGTAAATTCTGCTAAAGAAAAAAAAAGGAACGAAGATTTTCACAGAAAATCTATAACAATATTCCGGAAATGAATGTAATTTCCCGAAAAGGGATGAAACTTTCCGATAACAAACGACAATTTAAAACGTTTAATTTAAAAGTGCAATTTCCCAGTCCCCCACCTCTCCCCTTCTCTTCTGCATTTAGAGGAGACCCTTCCTACGGCCCTAACAAGGCACTTTGCAAGAGCAATGTAGCATGCTACACACTTCCTGGTAAGCTCAAGCAGAATTCTGAGTGTTTGAATTAGCATAATTATTATAAATAGCATAATGGGCCTATGTGAATAAAAATGCTTATGAAAATTAGAGGATATTTGGTATGTTCAGATTTCAAGAAGTGTGAACAGGGACACTATGCAGAAGGGGCGGACTGGATCGGTAGTCCGCATGCAGGCCGTTAAAACAGACGCAGAAGCTTCCCAAAGTGAGTTTGAGGCAGGCCGTAAGCCATGCAATCAAGCCCTGGAAGTTCTACAATTTGGGGCATTTTGTAGATACAAAATGTTCCATTTTGAATACATATATTTATGTTAGACCAAATCACTAAGTAATTATTAGAAATGAATATAAATTAATTTAGCGAATACTCAAATAAGAGGAAAATTGGAGAAAATACCTGAATACCGTCGTCCTCAAACTTGTATAATATACATACAAATCCATGGCCTATACACCCAAGGATGTGTTGTACACCTAGCTTGGCATAAACCTTTACTAAGGACTTTTTAAAATTTCCTTTAATATATTTTTTGAGCGAGGGAGGAAGGGGTGGGGTGGGGGTAAACATGGGCTCGTTGATTTCGAACCCCTCAAAAATGCCTTTTCTACCAGCAAAAATTATTAAGAAATTCTTTGTTCTTCGTTCTGGAGATTTCAGCCCCCCCAAAATGACTTCTCGATGTGCAGAATTTGTCCAAGATTTCTTCGTTCTCGTTTTGGATTCTTTTTTAAAGTTCTTGGTTTTTAACATTTCTGAAATCTTCGTTCTTCGTTTTAACAAAGAGCTTCTTTGGTTTGAAACTTCTTCGTTTTGGAGATTTTTGAAATCTTCGTTCTTCGTTTTGGAGTTCTTCGTTTTGAACCTACCCAAATAGTGGTCTTGTGAACCAGAAATAGTGTTGTGAAATTGAGTGCAATTTTTTTTTTTTCCTCTGTTGCAAATATAATTCTGCTCAGGCACCCCTTTGAAGCTCCGATCGACTTTTTTGCCATTTTCTTCCCCGACCAAGCCCCTTGGCTGCTTGGCCGGAAATTACCATTATCAAAAGTGGCAAAGATTGACACGCGGAGCGTAACTTATGAACTGCATCCTCTATTTGTTGAAACTTTATTCTTGTGATAGTTGCACTTCATGCCGCTACCAAAGAGCTCCCACACCACTATGAACATTTATGATTACAATTTTAGAGCTGCAATATACATCGTGTGAAGTAATATTCATAGTAAGGTAGAATTTTTATTTATCCGATAAGATCTAGTTAGGGAATAATCAAACATGTCAAAAGTGTATTTGGGACAGAAATTGCTGTACTTTGTTGGCTGTACACATTACATTGCGAACTAGTGAGATAAGCATCCAGTAGGCTATGCACTCCGCCGTAATGCCGTAGCCTATGCTATACTGATATACGTATATTAGCAACATAAGCTGTGATAACATACAGTCAAATGTTTATTGACAAAAAGTGAATACAATTAAGTTTTGAATTTAAATGGAGCCAATTTTCTTGAAATTTCTGTGACGTTTATATTTCAGCGGCGTTGTTGTTAGTAACTAATGTGTTCTCTTTAAATTGATTAAAAGACTAACAAAGGATTCGTTTTTACGTTCTATTAGGGGTATTAGAGCGTGGCTCCAAACCTCTTTTCGCGCGTTTCTGGCGCGAACCTCTAATTTGACGTTTTTCGGCGCCATCTCTGTAAATTATTTGAATATTCATATCAAAGATGCGCCGTACATTTGTGTGTTAGACTAGTGTCTGGAATAAATGCGAGTCTTGCAGAAAAATTAAAGAAAGCGGAAGTGACAGCGCCCTTATTTTGGGCGCTTGTCCCTTTAACTATACAGATTATACTTTTGAGATTTTTTCTAAGATGAAGACATAATGACACTCTTTTAAAGGAGCACTAGACCGAAAAGTGAGGGCGCTCGTTTTCGCGAATTTCACAGATATTATCCACAGCAGATTAATAAGCTTGATGCCTCCATAGTCCACAGATGACGTGAAGGCAAAGGTCACTTGAATATTCATTTTATCTATAAAATTACTATGCCGTTGCGTGCTAGATAAGCATTCGTTTTTTTGAGGGACCCCTAAAAATACGCCCACACTTTTCGGTCTAGTGATCCTTTAAATACAACCGCAGATAGACCTTTAATGTAGAAGATGTAATTAAAACCACGAAGAAAAATTTAAATTTGACAGAAAACGAGCATCTAAGATCTTACGATTTTGTTTTCCTTTTTGCATATTTCAGAGGCGCCTGATGCAGGATTCGTGTGTGGTGAGTACAATGAATTATTTTGTAATTAGAAATTATGGCGGCGATTTGTATGCCGGAGTAATAGAGAAGCAGCTTTATCTTTTGAGGTGGAAGGAGGGGAAGGGGAGAAAGGGGGGAAGGGGGGAGGGGGGAGAAAGGCCTATGAAATGGACAAACGGTTGCCCGTACACAATTTCTGAGGCAAAAGAAGGTCCTCCCCCCCGCTCCCTCTTAACTTCCATCTCCACCATCCTCGAAAATCTCGTATGCAGTCTAACTTTTTACAGGGCCGTAATCACTCCGTAATTACCGGGGAACATTTTCTACCCCCAACTTTCCGGCAGAATTAACACTGTCCTTCTACTTGGTGGAGGAAAGTATGGCCCATGCCCTCTCCCCAACACACACACACATACATACCCACACACAAACCCACACACACACTTTGTGAAGGAGAATTACGGTACTGACCTTTTATCATACATCTGGAAAAAATACTAGATGAATGATACTGCATGTAGGCCCATGGATGTAGACAGTCTTTCGGATTGGGAGGGTCACTGAGGGAAATATTTTGACCTTTTTAGCATGTTTTATGAGAGGCAGGGGGCATAACAAGTCAAAAGATTATCGATAATGTCTATTTGGGGATTTGGCCCCCTCTACAGAAATTTCTATAAAAAGGCCCTGACTAAGACAATGCAGAAGCTTGTCTAAGTGGCAAAGCAGTGGCATACAGCATGGAAGTGCATTGTAAGGGGCCCAATCTTGGAATTGTGCCCGACTCCCGATTGGCACCTGGTTTGACAAGGAAATTGTCTTTTTGTTTGATTTGAAATTTGATCATGTATGAACTTTCATCTTTTAGATCCAAATGCATCAGGGGGCACGGAAAGCATATGTGATGTAAAATTCAACGCCTTTGTGGAAATCGCTGGAAAGCTTAATATTTTTCAGGTAATGGCAGACTCATTCTTCTTCAATATACCGGTATACTGTGCACATCAAGACATTCCCAATATCTTAATTTAAAACAAACTATATTGACCCTACAAGCAATATTAGCCACAGCTCTCAACAATCTAATGAAAATCTTGACGTTTGATTTTATTTGAAGGGCTAATTATTTTTAACGAAATATGCAAATTTGTGACGTTGTCAATTAAAAAACTCATCATTGTTCTTTAAAACTCTTCGCCGTGAAGGGACCAGTTAAAACTGGCTAAAATTTGGGGTACCTTAGTTTTACAGTCTTATACAAAAGAAATCACAATGAGTGATTCGCAATGAGTTTTGCACTTCGTTTTTATGCAGGAAAATAATGTTAAAGTAACTCTCATGACCCCTATCTCTTTTAGATTCTGTTTTGAGATGCGAAAGTACGTCAAAGTCCAAAGAGTTGATTTATTTATGTACTTAGGACACTATACGACTTTAGCCAGCAATTATAGGAGCGGTACCCACCCCGCTTTCGACAGTTCGAAGGCCTGTTCCCCATACCGGAACTAAACGAAGAAAATACAAACAAGGGGACATGGAGACCCTGCCCAAGTGTGCTATATCTTGAAGCACCTTCTGAGAAAAGTCCAGGATATTGGCCTACTTGACGTGTAGGCCTTTGTTTTGAAGCAATTGGAACTTAGCGGCTAAAAGTAACTGGGTAATGAGGCAGGGGTCAGACTGGTACTTGGGCAGTTCTTGAAAATGCCATATCTTCTTCCGGCATTGGCAAAACAAAAGCGTACTAGGCGGGGTATGGAGTGGGAAAGATTCGAATAAAATCATGTATTTGGGCCCAAAAAACAGACAAAAGTAAATCAATGGAATATATCAAACGTCATAACCAGTATAGGTTGTCAAATCGAATAACATTTAGCAAAAATTCCCCATAAGTATACTCAAAAGATTATTTGGAAAAATCTGTCTTGCCCCCTAGGAAAGTTTATAGACTGGTGGCGTATTGGGTATTGGCCATTTCTAAAAGAAAAAGTTCAATCTCATTTTCTCTAGGTTTCCGAAAATTATATTTAAAGAATTAGGTCACAGCTACAATCATGAACAAAAGTCTTGACCCCTTTCCCGCCCTACTACCCCGTTTTAATGTTGGGACATAACTTGGACCTGCAACTTTTAACATTCACTTCCAACATTAAAATGGGATAAAAGGGGTGAAGAAATAGGGTCAAATACCTTTGTCCTGGATTGTAGGTGTACGTTGAACGTGTTTTAAACAGCAAGCTTCAATAACTTGTAATTCATTTTTCACCAATTTTGTGATATCTTGCCAATCATGATGATTTTCACCTAGATTTGGTAGAATGCCCATGACACTCCTTACAGTAAAGTATTAAGTGAGCATTATAGCTGCGTGTCTACTTGTAGAAAGGTAGCTTCCTGTAAAACCAGTCCTGTGTGTGTGTTGGGGTAGGGGAGGGGAGGGGAGGGGGAGGGAGGTCATGAAAGTGGCTGAAAGCCCTAAGAATTACGGCCCTGCTGATATAGGACTGTAGGAAGAGGTGAATACATACAATTCGGATCGACAGAGGGTGAGAGGAAGAGACTGCGCTGGCCCTCTTTTAAGTGAGATAAACTTATTTTCGTACGGTAAGCAGGTAAATGAGTCTGGATTACCCACACTTTTTCTGGTTGAAGGGATGTGGCTTGTGTACTCCCGTTTATTAATTTCACATGAGTATAATGGAACACTAACACACTAGCTTTTGTAAAATAAAACTCATACCATTTAGAAGCGCTAGATCTGTCATTGTTATAGCTGCTTCTCATAATCTTAACCAGGGAAAGAAAGTTTGGCGTTTTCGAACAGACGGATCTCTGAGATCACCCGAAGCCGGCGAAGAGGCTAATGTTTACTTCAAGAAACTACCAGGAGGAGTAAATTCCGCTTATGTACGAAAAGATGGAAAAGTCTGCTTCGTGAAAGGTAATGGACTTTCAGCAAAACGTCTTCTTTTAGATGATAACTTTATCCATGCACGGCAAAATGTTTACGCTTTTTTGCTCCAGCTCCCTAGCCTCTTATTTGAGTAAACTTTAGGCCTAAGACTGTAAGAATAAAGATAATGTTTCCTCTTCCTCCATAAGCCAGAGATGTAAACTTTTGCCAAATTTGACAAAAAATGTATTTGAATATTTTCCCAATTGTACCTCCCCACCGGGAAGAAATTCCGGGAAGATGAAATCCTCTCAGGGGCAGTCCCCCCCCTACCCCCCACACGCGCTCACCCGCTTCCTACGCCTCCAGCCCCAAAGACTCTATAGTGGACGACCGACCCATTGTTCATTCCTACAAGACAAAAGTTCAAATTTCAGAAATTAAGAGTAAACATATTAAATAAGATGCAGTTTCAATCTCTTGTTTTAGGAAGCAATTTGTTCGTATACGACGGTAAAACACGGACAAACAAGTTGGCCGTATCGTCCCTCGGCCTCCCATCGAAAATAAAGGCAGCTTTCCACCGCCCTGGTGAGGGCAAGAAGGGAAAGACCTACTTCATGAAGGGAAAAAAGGTGTGGCGCTTTGATGAAGGGAAACAGACGATTGATAATGGCTACCCCAAACGTATCAGCAGTGTGTTCCCGGGTCTTGGCAACGACCCTTCTGGAGCATTTAGACAAAGTGAAAGTAGTAAGAAAAGCAATATTTTCCTGTTTGTGTTGCATGCGGGGTGTCACTAGAATTAAATTGTGAATTTAGGGATTAAGTAAAGGGAGGGGGGATGCAAGCAAAATTAACGGCTGTCTCAGGAAAACTGCACGAAAGGTCAAGATTATTGTTTGTCCATCTTCCCAACTTTCGGCAGGCAGGCAGGAACAGGAATTGTTTAATGGAGAAGGGAGGAGTGGGGAGTGAGACGGGACGGGTAAAGCGAGTGGATGGAGTATGATGAGAGTGTTTTAGAGAGGATTAGCCCCCTTGTTGTAATTGTCCTAAGGAGGGAGGGGGACTTACAAGAAGTCGAACGTCTTGACGGATGTTTATTACTGTTATTATCTTCACAACTTTGCAAAACCTTTGACAACGTGTTGCCGAAGATTTGACGTGTTGCCGAACTTTTGACAACGTTTCAAAGTTAAGAACTACATCACTTGTGGAGTCTGGGAAATGTGTTGTCGATAAAGAACAGACGGAGGGGAGCGCATGTAGACAGACGTAGCTTTGGGAGAGGGGAGGCAATTGCTCCATAGGCAGAAATTTCCCAAAAATTTGTGCAGAATCTTATTTGCAGATTAAAAACTCAGTATGTTTTTGGTAATTCTGATGAAAGCATTCGGTCTTACAGTCTTCAGGTCTTAGTAGAGTTCAGTTGTACTAGCCATGGGAAAAGGGTCACACAATTAACGAAATCAAAATTTCTAAATTTGGTCAGAGTTTCCAAATTTTTCCTTAAAATATCCGACTTCTGTCTCAAAATGTTTTAAGTTTTTGCTCAAATATCCGCCTTTTTTCCTAAAATATCCACAGTTTTTGCTATATATCAGACTTTTTTCCTCAAACTTTCTGAAGTATTTTCCCAAAATATCTGACATTTTGCTCAAAATATCCCAGCGACTTTTCCTCAAAATATCTTAATTACCTGACCTTTTGCTCAATTTTCCCAACTTTTTCTTCCAGATATACTAAAAGGAAAATACATTTTTGCAGAATTGTTATTCTAAGCTCGAATAGCTCGAAAACCGCTATTTTGGAAAAAAATCCGCCATCAGCATTTTTTCATTAATTTTACGACCTTTCTTATTCCCCCTTTCCCCCCTTTTCCCCCTCCAAAACAAAAATCCAACAATACTTCCGAAAGCCTCTCCGCCCCCACCTCGCCGCAAACACGTCACTGGGTGAGACTTTATACATGCATTTATTCTCCTTTTATCTTTGTCACAGGGACAACTTATGTGGTGTACGGAAAGAAGTACCTCAAGATTTCAGCAGAAGGCTCGGTTTCTAATACAGCCAAAAAATTCACGCGTTTATTCGTTCCAGGATGCTAATGGCCATGGCCGCTGACATGCGGGTGAAATGGGGGGAATTGCCCCGGGCTTGGGGTACAATAAGAGTACCCGGGTTGTAAGGGACCGTACACATTATATAGGGGCCCGGATTTTCAGTTTTTCTCTTCAGGCTCCCGGATTTTCAGTTTTTTCCTCGGGTTCCATTCCTTTTGACCGCACTGCTAATAGCTGACAGATAAATTGGCGACTGGTCATTTAAATTTTCGTAAATTCTAAAGATTTGCTTCAAAGACTATCTTATGGAATTATGTGAGATGCAAGCTATAGTGAATTTATGCTTTTGTTGTTGGGGAAGTCGTTCTGATAGGTAACTATATTTCAAGTGTGAAATAAAAACATTCTTTTATATATTTGATATGATATCACAAAATAAAATGCCCGATTATAAGGTATACAAAACTATAGGTACATGGACAGCTAAGAAAACGTGTTCTTTCTTTTTAAGAAGTGAATACAATTCTTAATACACCATTTCTTAACTTTTTACAATAGCAGATTTAACTAACGAGTTATGTCAAGGTCACCCTGCAACATTTGCATACATTTTTGTAAATTAATGATTATAAAATTGTTTAGTGTTAAGCAATATTTTGATATTTTTAAAATGTGCCGGGAACGGTCTAGAAATGAATATGAGGACGATAAAAATAATTCTATATATTTATTTTATTTTCAGTGGTCAAGCAAATCTTTCTTATATGAACAAGAACTTCAAAAGAAACAAAATAGTAAAGAAAGCATTCAAAAATCTTATTCCGTTAAGGAGATACTGAAGTTTAAAGTTTGATATCATTTTTGTAAAAACGACCGAAATCAGACTGGTTGTGATGCCATAGCCTCAGATTTTTCAAAGTCGTTATGTATTGTATCATATTTGTTCTGCAATTTTGAGGCTTAAAAACCATAGGATATGTCAGAAAAATAGTATTACTGAATCTAGTCGGGTATTTATAATGAATTACCTGAAGAAAGTTTGAGGAAAAATAATTCAAATGAAGAAAAATATAAAGAAACTTTCTTAAAAAAAAAAAAATACATTAACAATTGCTAAAAAAGGGAGGATGAGGACACCAACTTTACACCAGTCATTTATACACAGATAAGACAGAGCTTTAAACTGTAATATCTCGTTAACGGAAGTTGATAATTAAATGCGCTTCCTTTACATATCGTGTACATATGCTTAATATCATGTAGATATCCCAATTTCCTCCTTGATATGAGGAACACAATTGTTATATACCAGTTGTGTACTTATTGTTCATAGATTAATTAGTTCTGTAAACAATTTATCCAATCAGTATTTACATGTACCATGCATGAGTGACATCAAAGGCCAATGGTGGTCAAGTGTGGTTTTACTGAAGTGAACCGCCGAAAATGGCCAAAAACGGCGGCTGGGGAATAAAGAAAATGTACACAACATGTACCATTTTGTTTCTTTTGAGGTCCTCTTTCATATAAGATGGACATGCTTGACCACTGAACTAACCCTTTCAGTCTTTGAAAAAGATGGGAATGCCTTTTCCGTCTCCAATTGGTTTATTGAGGCAAGGGTGTTCGTACATCATTGATTGGTAAGAAAGGGGGCGAAGGGTGGGGAGGGTAGGCCTATGGCTAAGATCGCAAAACAACATTTTCTCAGAAGAGCCTTAAAAAAAATCATGTTAAACAATGGATTCACATAAGAGAATAGAAAAGTAGCTGCCTTTTCCATATGTCACAATTTTGCTTTCACACTGACACATTAAAAATCATTGCCTGGCCTTAGGGCTGTAGAAATATCAACGACTATCAGACTATGTTGGATTATAACATGTCTAATGGCTATAAAATGGTAGATTGTTAACTGATTTTAGATGGCATTTTTAAGCACTTAAGCTGAGATAGCCTCTACCTGTCCGACCAGTGCCTGAAGGCTCACAAAATACTTTGCATGCCCTAAAAATTAATACGGTCGAAAATTAACACCGCCTAATAAAACTACTGCTCTTAGATTCCAAAAAAGGATTTGACCTCCAGAAGAAGGTTTTGGCCCCTTTAAAATTCTGACCTTTCTGTAAACCTTGAAGCAAAAGCTTCACTGTAACAAGGTGGCTGCCGTGTAATACACAAGTACAAGCTCTTGGTTTAAAAGTGAGGGCGTCGTCTATGTTCATTCATGGTTGTTGAAAGAATCAAGGTCTATTTCTTAAAAACATTCATTGATATTTCATTAGAATTGATTACGACTGATTTGAACGTTCATGTACCGTCTCGTGTGAGTAAAGTGTGTTTGAATATTCTAAAGTCCCTAGAATAACACGCTCCCACATTTCGGTTGAGTGCCCCCTTAAATAAACTTTAATAGGCCATGTATATTTTTGAAAGGCAATAAAAGGAACATAATTATGACGAAAATGTTACAAAATTTATTTTTAGTTGTTTGACCTAATTTGCATATATTTCAGAAATCACAGTAGTTGTGAAATCACATCCATCTTTCAAATTTCAGGACCGTAAGAGCCGGGTCTTTTAAATTATTCATAAAGTCTTTGCCACTTTTGGGTTTTGAATGGATTTCAAATATATCTAGCTATATGGTGTCTCGTCCATATACCTGTATACTTGATTCGATTATGATATACAAAGCTATTCGCAAGTGCCATTTTGATATTTTACTTCAGTTTATGCCCACCACAACATATATCCTTTTCTTTCATGCTATGAAATGAATTCCTGTCGTTTTGCATCTCAAAGTTGCAGTCGTTTGCAAATACCGTTAAATGTATTAGTTCAGTGGTCAAACAAGTTCATATCAATCATATTAATAGCAGAACTCAAAAGAAACAAAATAGTGAAAAAACTACTTAAATATCTTATTCCGTTCAGGAGATATTAAAGTTTAAATTTCTGTTATTTGTGTAGAAACGACAAAAAACCCAGTTGAATACATTTTCTGAAAAATACATTAACCTGCCTGGCTGTTAACAATGAACCTTTCCAGGTTTCCAAATAGGCCACGCCCACCATAGCAACACGGTAACTATGTGGGGCAAACAAACCTACCTTAAATCCGCAATTGTGCATTACCAATACGTTGACATTTAGACGTTCGTGAGGCCTGCCGCAAGCTTTGACTCCTTTATGGCACTTCTCCAAATCTTTACAGGTTTTAGCAAATAGGATAAATAAAATTCAGTTTGCTAACTGTTCTGCGTAACAGCAATCAGTTTTACAAAGCCCGCAGCGGGCGAGTAAGCGTCTTTTTTTTTCTGCAGCCCAGAATTGCCATTACAGATTTTTTCAGCCAATCATATACAAGAATGATAATGACGTAATTAAATATGAATATTCATATACAACATTAGTCCTATAACATAGCACTGTATACTATAGCCTGTATAGTATGTAATGCATGCATGGAGTACTCGCTACGACTACGCACTCCGTCCAAAAAGGAAAATCGGGACTAAAGAAAAATGTTCAAAAAGGATACAACTCACCTACAACTTGAAAAAAAGTATATTTGGGCATGAAGTCGTACTAGGCCTAGGCATACTTACAACTAATGCGAATTATCTCACGCATATACAGCAGCTTGAAGATCTACGTATACAACGTGAGAACTATCGCTATACAACTTTGATTTTTTGAAGTCAGATTTACAATTCTGCAGAGGGCCCGGCCCGTAAACGCAATTTTGTTTACAATTTTGCCGTTACTCAGTCTGTGTGTGCAGAAATTGGTTTTGTACATGTACAGTAAATTGCATTGACTATAGAGCACGCGCCGTAACTAGATTTACTGTACCAGTATCGCGTAGGATGTTTTCCCCACTTAGTTACGCAAACATTGTTGCTGGCCAAATTCACAGGAGCCAACGTGTGTACATTGCAGCCTACGTGTGTATATAGGAGCCTACGTGTGTACCTAGGAGCCTACGTGTGTACATAGGAGCCTACGTGTGTTGTCGATAACATCACTAATTACTCGCAATCAGTAAGGTAAATTGAAAATCGGAAGTGACGTTATCAGCAAGGCGGCGTTCCCTTCTGAATGTATCTATGGGACGATACCTCTTTTTATTTTCAGACCTTGAAAATGTTCAAATTACCTTCAGCTTGAGGTTGGTTGAGGTATATGTCAAAGATCAAATGCTCTTAGAATTATCTTCGCTTTTTCAAAGAGAGATGGCAGAGGGTTAAAACAATGGATTTACATAAGGAAATAAAGAATATGTCCCGCTATACATCACAAGAGCAACACAAAAATTGGCATAGTATTTGAACGAAAATCTTAAAAAAGCTGTAAAATGGCCAATTTTTTAACCGAAGTTTTGCTTTCATCATGTTTTTTCGTCACTGTGGAATTTTAACTGTTGAATCAATTGAGCTAATGTTGCCTCTATCTGTCCATGTACAGATACACATTTAAGAATGTGAACTTCTATAGTTAACTGTGGTACCAGTCAGCTCATACGAGATCAACTTAATTGAATACTGAACTTGACTAATTCTTTAAGCTGCTAAGCCTCTATCAGTCTATTTTGAATTAAAAAACAACAACATAGGCCTACCAAGTGAAAAATAATGACTTTGTACGAATTGTTCTTTGGGACTTCATAAAACTACCTACTTGTAATTTTCCATCTCAATATACTGCTTTGTAAACTGATCATTGAACTGTTACTTGGTTTCATTTTGATATACGCTTTTCAAATTAGAATTCCTATTAAGCTATATTCTTTTAACTGTTCAATTTGATTGAATATTTTCTCTTAGACCTGTGTTAAATACTTTTGGAAGATATCTACTTTTGGTTTAATTCTTTGGGAAGGTTTGTCTGCTGATAAAAAAACTAAAATAAAAAAACTATTTCGTTTTTTTTTTGTAATTCTTTTGTTTTGCACATACTCACATACATATAAGATATAATTCAAATTCCAACAAAATGATGAAATAATCGTTTGGAAAGAAAGATCTGTTTATGAGAAAAAAAGAAAAATTGTGTGTATATACAAAGAAATTTAAATTCCAACGAAACTGATGAAAGGACCATTTGGAAAGGAAAAATTCCATTAAAAAAGGGATCGGAAAGAAAAATGTTTGTACTGTATATTCCAAAATATACGAGTAATTTCTCAAGAACCTGAATTGTGTTAACGGGGGGAAAGGTCAGAGGCGTAGGGTGGGAGGACGGAGGGAAGGGGAAGGGGGGGGGAATCACATTGAAAGATATTTCCAGAACATTGGAAGATACTTCCAGAACATTGAAGCATATTTCCAGAAAATTATAGGATATTTCAAGAAAATTGCAGGATATTTTAAGAAAATTGAAGAATATTTCCACAAAAATGAGATATTTCCGAATTTCCTACGCCCCTGGAGAAGGTCATTAAACAAGGGACATATGATTCATATGTACAGACTTTTAGGCTAAACTTTTCGCGCATCTTTGACCTTATTTATATTTCTGGTCAATTATTGAAGGATGCATAGCATCAAATCACGTCAAATTTATGATGATTGTTTGGTTTACTCTTAGGATGGTTGTGCATGCTCTTGGTTTCTCTTGGATTATGAGGAAAGAAAACCGCTGTTATATCTTAAAGGAAAGGTATCGTCCCATAAATACATTCAGAAGTAAACGCCGCCGAGTTTGTAACGTCACTTCCGGCGTTACATTTTCTCTATTGAAATCTGCTATGTTATCGATCACATATCCGTCTCGCTGAACAAACTGACATAGGGGCCTATATGTGTTATCGATAGCATCACGGATTTCTCCCAATAAATTATACAAACTGAAAACCGGAAGTGACGTTGCCAGTATAGCGGCCTTCACTTCTGCATTTATTTATTGGACGATTCTTTTCCTTTAAATTGTTTCAGCTGTTCCATTACTCTTTCTCAATATTTCACCTATCTTCTTCAGTGTCATTTGGTCGAATTAGGGAGCTGGCAGCTGTCTTGTCTAATACGCCAGCTCACAGACCTCAGTGGTGTAGTGGTTAGTGCTTGGTCTTCTCACCCGCACGTCCAGGGTTCGAATCTTGGTGGGTCTGCAACCAGTGAGTTCACAACTGGTCATCAAAGGCCGTGGCCGTCTTGATATAATGTCCAGCACTAGATGTTTTCGGGACATTACACCTTGCTATGCTATGCTATAATTCAAGTGACCTTGAGGTCATTTCAGTACACCCCTTCGTTTTACACATATAGCCTACAGTAGTAGTCTTTCGGTCTGTAGTAGGTGACCCAAATTCCACGCAGCAGTGAATTTCACTGACGGCCTTTCGATTTTGTGCAACTTTGCAAAGTTTGACAAAATTCTTATGATTATCAATTGCTAATTTAACTCAATTATATTCTTAAGAGTTTATTACTAAGGGTGCAGTATTATAATTATTAAGGGAAATTTATTTCGACCAACTAGTATCAGTGATCATACACTGTACGTTTTACTAGTGACCCGAATTTCGCCCATACAGGGGCGTATATAGGCTGATAGGAAGGTTAACCTCCGAGGGCGAAACAACCAAAATATATGCCGGTTATCAACCGAAAAATCGCAGTGGTAAATTCTGAGATCAAAGTTTTCATCAAAACAGGCGTTGCTGCTTGTGTGAATGATCTCCTTTATTTTTCAGAAAAATTTCTTGAAATCTCTTCATAATGAAAAAATGTTGCTCAATTTTGGGAAAAATTATTTCAAATTTTCGGCAAAATTTTCTTCAATTTTCGGGACGTATTGCAAACTGTTGCCAAAATTTCCAATAATTTTACTAAATTTTCAAGTTGCCATCTTTCAATCTTATG
This sequence comes from Chiridota heheva, assembly GCA_020152595.1. Classification (NCBI taxonomy): domain Eukaryota; kingdom Metazoa; phylum Echinodermata; class Holothuroidea; order Apodida; family Chiridotidae; genus Chiridota; species Chiridota heheva. Next base: position 1,167,789 of record JAIGNY010000228.1, read on the forward strand.
ATTATAATTTCTCGACTTTACTTCCCAACTGTAGCAGAAAGCGTACAACCTACAAGGTGAAATCCATTCGGGTAAAGTTTGACCCCCTGCCCCATCCGCTTCATATATAAATATATATATACATATATACATATATATATATATATATATATATATATATATATATATATATATATATATATATATATATATATATATATATATATATATATATATATATATATATATATATATATATATATATATATATATATATATATATATATATATATATATATATATATATATATACAGCCCAATCTGTTTCAAAATTTCTATATATACATATATATATATATATATATAAAAATACATATGTATATATATATATATATATATATATATATATATATATATATATATATATATATTCATATATTTATATATATATATAAGTCCCCCCTCTCCTTCCTCCCCCTCCTTCCTTTTCATTCCACTCAAGGAACATGATAAAGACTCACGAAAAAGCACGGACATGCACGAGAGAGAAACGAAGAGAGGAGGATATGGAAGGTTAGGTGTGGAGGACAGACCGGTATCCATTAATATGTTAATGGGAGGCGGTATGGAATTTCGGAATTACAATCTACCTGTGTGTAAATGTCCGCACACCTTTCCGTGAACACATAAGTTACTTTCATAATAATAATCATCCACTTCATCATACCAATCCTGTGTGGCGTCAATTCCCGAACGAGGCGTGTCCCTTGTGCCTGACCACGCCCAGATATTTTGGCCCAAGCTGGTATATGGAGACACGTTTGGGGGTTGGCCGTGCTCAAATCGACATCCCTGGGCCCAAACTTGCGCCATGTACGCGATGTCGTCATCCCATTCCTGGTTTTAAAATAGACGAGAGGAAAATGGAAAATCAAATGCGCCAGCTATGCCTGTGAGTCATAGCGCAGCACGGCACATCTCGTGATCAGTACCGGAACCAGGGTTTTGGGGAAAGACAAAGGCACGTTTGACTCGTAAGGGGGAAGCAAAAGCCAATAGATTGGACAAAATATGTGACCTAACCAAATTTTCTGGCGCAAAGTGGGGCAAAGGGATTTCATGGAGGGATTTGGGGGAAAATGCCCTCTCCACCCCCGTACTTACCCCACTACCAATGAACCCACTCTCATTATTATAAAAATAGTCAAAATGTGATTTTTGTTGGAAGCAATTGTCGTGCTTTTACAATGCGAAGATGAATTTTATTAGTATTTCGTAATACGTCATCTATTAGCAGATCAGAGTTCGAGACCGGGATATTAAGAGTGTCATTTTTGTATGTTTACTATAATGAAAAAGAAAGCGTTGGTAAATGCATGAATGATGGATGGAGTGAAAATGGCTTCTAAAAATCTCTCACACCCTACTGCCCTGTAAGCAAACACTCTGACCACTAATAGTATTCCTTAAAAGGTGAATAAGAAAAAAGTGCCCCTTTACAGAGATACAACTTGAGTTTGTTTTCAAATATATTATTGACAGATTGAAGAGAGTAACTTAGAAAGTCATTAGTGGGGCACATTTGATTTGGGGTCTCTGGAGAAAAACTTTAAATTGGGGGCACTGCCTCGCTGAGGACTGGTTGTAAATTTGGGGTATCTTGTCTATAGTGTCTAATCATGAAGGTACCACTTTAGAGTACCTCCATGGTCTAATATATACTGATAAACCCAGTTTACATAATCAGTTAATTTCATGCAGCTGAGAAAATTATCAAAATCCTCCTGTACCATGTTAAGGGGCCCTTTATTTGCTTTTCACATTGTTTGAGACATTCAACATTATGTAATGATGATCAATACATAATGGACTAAACATGATCTAAATCTTTGAGATTTTGAGACTTAAGATTTACAAATGTCCTAATTTTTTGTAGATCTTGGGATGAAATTTTCCTATATCGCCAAAGTATGATTCTACAGTTCTATCTTGATATAGAATTGACAAATGTTTTTACCTGCAATTTAAAACAAAAAGAGAAAAAAGGTTACCAGTCATTTTCGGACCGATTTAAGTAAGAGATTTTCCGGGGGGAGGTGTCATAATTGTTTTTTTGTTTGTTTGGTCCTAAAGCTATAATGCTGCCGTACATGCTTTCAAAATTCTTCAGTCGAAAGTGACGGCGTCAATTCCTTCACCCCCACCCACTCCCCCTCCTTGACGATTCAAACATCTTCCGTCACCCCTGATAGCAGAGGATGGGGAGGCATCCCGTGGTTGAGCATTGTGCTTGGCGGTACTATGCTGGAAATGATTTTAATATACAGGTGACATAATAATCCAGAGTGAGAGTACGTTGCTAATAAATCCCAAAATCAAATCTAATAAACTGATGAAGGACAGTTAGTTCTCACCATGTGCTCCATATCTGATGAACGGGGTGTCACACCAGCGCGGAGTTCGTTGTGCTTATTCAAAATGTCGCTTATATCACTGGGTGATAAACTTTCGCCCTGTCTGAGACCTAGCGGTTGTTTTTGTCCAATATTTAGCGCCAAGTTGAAGAAGGAGCGGTTAGATGTAGCTGGTCTTGTGCGATTATGTGCGCCAAGAAGGCGCGTTTGCTCATTGTCTGCCTCGGTCGTTTGAGCACCCCCTACTCTTATGTAAAGGAAGATTATGACAATGGACTTCCAATCCGATTTGCCCATACTGATCTCCGGCTAATCTGCTAATAGAAAAGGAAAAACTGTAGATCGCCATATCAGCAGTGGCGGTGCAGGGGGGGACTTTCCCACGAGATCACTTTTCCCCTCTCCCCCACTTGCTCCCCATAAATTTTGGAAAGTGACATATTTTCTCCGATTCATAGGCTTTTGCCCTCCCCCATGAGACAAAATTGCCCCTCTCTTGCCCCATGACCAAAATCATGGCGCCGACACTGCACATCAGCATTATGCCTGTTTGGTTGAAATATTATCTGCTTCAGGAAAGTATTCAATTTTTCGCTTTAGCTCTTAATACATAAACGTTTATCGTTGCATATTGCTATCTATTGTCCTAATATTACGTGAAAATAAGCAAAATGTTTGCGAAAGGTACCACAGTTTTTGTTTGATCCCCCACAAAGATTTCCATTTCTTAGTTTCCCTGGAGCCTGGGAAATTATCGTTACGTCCATAGTCACACTACCTCTGCGCAGTGCCGTATCCTGAGGGGCTGAGGAAATAAACCTCTAGTCAAGTCCTCACCCCACCCTCAATCCAATTCTCAGCTGCACAGAGGCGTAGGAAGTTAGGCAGGGAGAAAGCTGCCCCCATCCTTGAGCGGATTTTACCTTCCAGGTTGTATGCACTTTCTGCCCTATTGGGAGGTGAAATTGCAAAATTATTAACATAAAATTGAAAAATGTGGTAAAATCATTGAATATTTTGGTAATTTTTTTTTTAAATTAGCCGAAATTGTATAAAAACTGACCAAAATTTCCCGCAAACTGGCCAACATTTTCAAAAATTAAGAAATTTTTTCAAAAATTGAAGGATTTTTTTTTAAATTAAAAGAAATCTCCCAGAAATGAAAGAAAATTGAAGGGGATTTCCTGATTAGCAGCAACTTTATATGAAAACTTGTTCATCTACTAGTGTAATTCTCCCATCACTTGTCACTGGGAAAATCTTTGGTTTTTTTTTATCTCTGAGAGGTGAACGCCCCTGCAACTGCATCACTATGTGTAATGCTTGTAATATGAAGTGAAGTTGCCTCCTTGAACTGTTGAAGTTGCCTTACTATGGTCCTTGAACATGGCGCTTCACTGGCGACTCCAACCAGGGATATATTCGTAGACGGTAGGCACACTTGGCTAGTGGAGGTATATCCCTGGCTGTAGTGCTTAATAATTTTCTAATAACAACTGAAATATTTCTGGTATCTAAAGGGACATGGGCGGGTTTTGTCTCCGAAAGTGGAGTGGGGCAAAGTCAAAAGTGGGTGGGGGAACCACAAAATCATGCTAAGATGCAAAATATTACCATACAAAAGATACAAATTCTGAAAAAAGTGCCAATTTGCCCCCCCCCTTCCCCCTCCCCCATCCTCCTTCCCTTTCATATCACGCCTATGTCTAGGGATGTCTTGAATTGAATAGTCTGTTTGTACAATATATAGTTTTAAATTTCGGGAAAAAAAGCTCTTGTATTTTCTGAATTATTCCTGATCAAACTTTGAAGATTTCTTAATATTTGTTAAATTTGTGCCGTATAGCTCGATATATAGCTGGGCAGGTTGCGCAGATGCAGCGGACAAGCTGACAATGCAAAATCTGAATGTAATTCTTTGTTTAATAGTCGCTGAAAATGATGAGAAAATCTATTCCTGTGAGAATTTGATTGAGGTGTGATAAAGAAGAACGTTGTTTTTAAAGGTGTAAGGATACGTAGAGTTTTTATACGAACCCCCTTTTGTTGAGAAAGTCCCTTTTTGAAATCTAAAAAACGATCATTTTACGAAAATGACCCCTCCCTCCCTACCCCCTTCCTCCCTACCCCTCCCCCACTCTACCCCCTTCCTTACCCCCTCCCCCACCTCAGCCCATCCCTTCAAATTCTTGGCCAGGGCCTATTAAGTATAGAGTAAACTAGGGATGTAGCCGAAAATAGTGTTGTTGGGCGAGGGGTGGGGGGAGGCGGGTGTTATTATCAAATGTAGGACTTTTCCAATTTTGTGTGAGGGGTGGGGTGTAGCACGGCCCTCTCGAGCACCCCCTGGCTTCAAGTCTGTAAACTGCTGTAAAAATAATTCCCTGTGTCTTATACAGAGGCCAGGCAGGGGAAAAAATGGTACGCCTATCGCTCACTGTTAGATTGAACGATGAGCTTTAATGTTTGTCAGAAATCGTTTTCTCATGAACCGAGTTTTATATGGTATTGTTCCTTTTGAATCGTATATAGCCTTTGTCAAAATGCACGCGAAGAAGAAACTACGTGATTTTGTTAATTCTTTAAAACGAAACCTAAATTCTGTTAACAAATATGGCAGAATGGCAAACGCTACCAAAATAGCACCGAACTAATTATTTATCCATTAAAACGAGTAGAATAAAAATGCAAAATTCGAGGTCCATGCCTTTCCGTACCATGTCACGAAATAATTGGAATATTTCATTATTATGTTTTTTGAATAGCTCTATTGTATTTGACGTAATAAGCGCCCGGGACACTTGCGAAAATAGAATTTTTTAGTATCGAAGTTTCTTCCTAAATACTGAAATACAAACGCTCATGCTTTGGGCCGCTACGGAAGCCACTGGGGGTTCTCATGGGGAGGGGAGTTGTCTGATTTATCTTTTCCCGAAAAACCTTAAGAACTTTTTACTTAAATTGTTGGTCTTGATTTTTTTAACGGCTTTCTCAAGTGTTTGAAATTAGGGTAGTTTTTCGGAATGTTGAACAATTTTTCGACTCGAAAAATTGGCTGATTTTTTGGAAAATAACAATATTTTAAAGATAATTGGCAATAAGACAAGCTCAGAATCCCATACATTAGTACATGCCATAATTAAACTGCTACAGTTAAGTCGCCTAAAGTGGGGAACGACCGCTCTCCTACTGCTCGCCCTACGTCCCTGTTGTTTATAAATAAGTGGAGCAAAAAAAATTTTCTTCAAGCAAATTTTTCTTACACCCCACAAATTTGCACTGATGAAAAAAGTTTCCATCAAAAGTTGCTGCTCATCTAGAAATGTCCTTCAATTTTGAGCAATTTTCTGGAATTTTCATTTATTTTCGGACAATTTTCTTCAATTTTTGAGAAATTCTTTTCATTATAGGGCCATTCCTTTCATTTTCTGACAATTTTCTTTATTCAATTTTCGGAAATTTCATTCTTTTTCGGACACATTCGACAAATTTCTTCAATTGAATTCCACTGCTTGTTTAGGCCTACGCGTCTCTTTTCTCGTCTTTTCCCCGTTTTTATTTTTCCGCCACCCAAAGAAAGGGGGGAAAGGGGAACGGGGGGAAGGGGGGTGGTTGCTCACACTTCTCTCTCTACCTCGGCTACGTCCCTGAATGGCTGTCTTCAAATTTGACCACCATCGGGATTACTAGAATTCCGGAAAAGACTTATGAAGTTTTATTTTTGTTTTTTGAACAAGACCTACATATAGAAGAATACATATAGAAGTGAGCAAAATTGACCACTGACCAGCTGACTGTTGCGAATGTATTCTCGTTTTCGATGAAACGATGATAATATGAAGTTTGGCTCTTATTATGCAACACAAAGAAGACGATGCCGTTAGTCTGGCCGTACTGCAACTTATTGTCCACAGCCAAACTTTGTGGGACGGTGTAATCTGCCTGTATAAAGACTGTAATTTCACACGATGCTCCCCTGAATCTGGTAGCTACACATCTAGTAGGTTTGCGTTTTCGTTCATAGCATTTCGACCAAAGTACTAATTAGTTGCTTTTCTTAGAGACTAGCTCCAATCTCGTTCCTTTCAAGTGGGCCATTTTTCTGGGTGGGGGGGGGGTTCTGGAGAAAAAATGATTGTGATAAATTATTATCCATCTGTTCACAAAGTCGCCGACAATCGCCCCTGTGACATGAGCGGACGGAGGAACTTCCTAAGCCGTATTAGCAAAATCTGTAACACAAACGATTTCAGATTTGGGAAAGAAGAACCAATGCGTTAAGAATTATGTGAAGTGCAATATATATCAAATACAAATCACAAGATTACTCTGCGAAACTTTTCACAGAAAAGAAAAATCATCAACAACAATAACAATAATGATAATAAATGAAATATATACTCACGTGTATACTAAGGCAATGATAAATATTTACCTGCTTTATCGGTATAATACCTAACGCTGTGCAGCTGTACGTACCCTAGAATATAATACAAAATAGAATTTCATGCAAATAGCATGACAGTATGTCCCTCCCCTACCCCATCCCATCCCCACCCCCCACATCTCCATCCCTACCCCTCCCCCCAAAGGCAAATAAAAAATAAACAATGATTCATACACATTCAATGAGTCCAGGTCAAAAGTTCTCAAAAAACAGTTCATACACATCGGTGTCGGAACCACGGGGGCAACAGGAGCGACTGCTCCTAGCCCTAGAGTAAGGGGCGAAGGGGTAGGAAGTGCCTTTTTGAAAGTTAAGGCGGACGGGGGAAGGAGGCACCCTTTTGAAAGTTACATATTCTAGGTCATTCTTGAACTTTAAAAATGAATAGAAATCCACTCACTCACAAATCCTACAAGTACATACACAATTTAAGAGACATTTAGTATTTATTTTACACAATTAAAGTATAATCATTTTTACAGGGGACCTGACACTGAGGGCCGTGCATGATAGAAGGGGCACGTCCTCTGTATTTTTCAAAAGCCTATAGGCCAAACGTATTCGCCCAATAGGCAATTGCCAAGATTGGTCCTGGCTCCATAATTTCAAACATATAGGCAGATAAGCGGGGTGGGTGGGAAAAATTACGCTAAGATACACAAAATCACTAAAGAGAAAGTAGGCTATACATTTGGAAAAAAAGTGAGGATGGGGAAAGTGCCTCCTCCTCCCAATTCCCGCCATGATGCCCAAACCATGTGTGTAGGAGAAACCGGGGACTAGGAGCACGTGCCCCCACGTTTTCGGAAACTGACAGAAGGACTTTTTGTTTTGAAAATGTAAATTGCCCATCAATTACCGTCAAAAAAGTGCCCTCACTTGGTTTTCTGCTCCCTTACTCTGAGTATCTTCCGACACCCCTGTCAATACATAACTCCTCTTCATTTTCTGGATGATTGCACCATGGTATGTCTCTGCTGTAAAAACAAATTAAGCACCCCCAAATAAATGTTCTTTCTTTTCCACCCCCAGCACAAACCTCGACCGTGCAAATATTTAGCGGTCCTCAAACAACTCGCTGATTGCATCCGGCTGGTAAAATTAAAGTGTCATAGAAACTCAGCCCTCAGCTGCAGTGTCAACTCCTATTCTGAAGAACACTCTTTGATTATAACTCCATATAATTGATGCCCCTCATGTGTTCCAATTAACGTCTAGTGACCCCATACCTCAGCGTCTCATTGAGATGTTTGTTGTCCCCTCAGCTTGACATGCTGACATGGATTAATAAGTGGCTAATGCCCAAACCCTGAAAATATATATGCCAAACCGGGGTCAAAGCAACTGCCAATTGGCTTGACCCATTATGTGCCCCTGACGTTTGAAAGTACCCTACGTGTCAATATACTGCATTTCACGTGCAAACTCACCATTTTACATTAAGGCATTAATGCAGAACGTAACGTATACATCTCATATTCATGTGAAATTAATGACGTCACTTGAAAAGAATAAATACGTAATTTCCATTTACTATGCGAATATTATTAATCAAACCGATACCGGTATAACAGCAAATGATCAGGCAGAAATAATGCATACATTTCTACTCCTAAACGCGTGCTAACATTCGAAATATTCCAACACTCTTTTCTCTATCTTGAAAAATCATGCTTTTTATAGTGAAACTAATAATCATCTTAATACATAATTCTTCTTCGAATATACATACTGTCATAATATACCCACTAGCCCTAAATTAAGATGCAACAATGATAAATCGTACCTTCTTTCCAACATTTACCACACAAAAATGGAATAATGACATTCGCAACTACCCGCTCCAAGGTTTGGCGTTTGGGGTACAATTTAAAATATAAAAGAATATGCAACTCAGCTCAGTAGTCGGTATACCCCCTACAAAATTCAGCAACTCAGCGGGAAGAATCAACTTTACCCCCCTAAGCAGATACAAAAACAAACAAAAAAACATCTTACAGGTTATGGCTTCAGCGTTTGCCCCAAAAAACCTAGCTCGTTCTATATAATTTATCAGTAGGATTGGAAAAGAGCTCTCATTTTCACAAAACTTGAACACAACATTTCCACCATATCTGAACTCTCAGAAAATACAACTTACGGCTAAAGGAACTCTTCACAAAATTTGACTAATATCTGTCAGACCTAAAACGACTAAAGAAGACATAAAATCTGATATAAACATTATTTCATATGATAGAGGATTAAAATCTTAACCAACTTTAAAAAACAGCAAATCAAAATTGTATTTCTATCTCAAGTTATTCATGTTTGAAGTCGACACATGGGGGCTGCCATTTTGTTAAATTCTGTATTGAAATATTGTGCATGATGACATAATTTTCCCAATCAGTATGATTATTATTTATATCATAAAAATGAAGAAAATCCAGACTTTAGCCTATATCTCCTTTAATAGCAAAGTCTGACCACAAAATTGAATTTTTTTTATCCAAAACCTTTTTGGTGTAGATTGAAAACGTTTTCAAATTCAATTTCAATAGGAAAAGTCACCTCTCGGAAGGAAGAGGAGGAAAGGGGAGGGGGTGCTCAAATTTCCCGGTTACAAGCGGATGAAATCCACTGACAAATGAAATTGACATCAAACGTTGCTGCTAATAAAGAAGTCCCTTGCCTTTTTTTTCCCGGAAACTTTCTTTTATTACGGGAAATGTTGCCAAATTCTACAAAAATGTTATCGGGGAGGTTAAATTCTCTCATGGAAAGTGTGCCCCCTGCCCTCGATTCTTACACCTCTGTTAAACACCAGTTCGTCGCTAAAACTCTTGACAGCTCTTGCACTTATACTGAGTCTACGAATTGGGTGGAAAATACTTTTTCTGAATTGCCAATTGACACAATTTTGTTTTTCTCTGAGTTTCAGTTTCAGTTCCGCTAGAATTTATAAAAAGACATGCACATATATCTGTATATAAAAATACTCTAAACAAATTCTATACATCTAAATCTATAAAGCATGAAATAACTATTTCGTTTCGAATAAATCAACAAATCTTTGAGACCCACGTTGAACTTATTCTCTTTTATGTCATGTTATACAAATGCTTTCATATTTCGCAATGTAGCTCTATATATACCTATTTACGTGCCGCTAAAATGTTGTGGAGCTACACTGTGATCACACTTAAAATATCACAATCTTAGGCAGAGGGATCAGTCCCCACTTAGGAGCGTGTCTAGCTTTTGTTTTTGCGGGAACTTAAACCCCTTAAAAACACATCGTATTAAGACGTGCACCTCCCTAACTAGGTCCATGACTAAAGGTTTTTGAATCAGGAATGTAGTAGCGTATCTTGAAATGCAAAATTTAAGATTTGTTGTCTATGATTCATTCGATATTTCACTTAATCTTGTTTATGGCTTTGACATAATGTGGGAGAGGGCTACGACATTTCCCCGGAGGTATAAGCCCCCCAATAGTCCCCTTAGACACGCCACTGTTCCACCGTCGAAAATAGTGGCTCAGTCCTTCGAGTATCCCTCCCAAAGTTTGATTTTTTATTTGATAGATTTGTGATGTATGACCGGGAGTACAACTTCATGTAATTCTTTCAAATTCTTTCCTAATTCTCAGTCACTAAAAACTGGAAAATGGTGTCAAACTCTTTTCCTGGTAGGCTCTAAGGTAGAAATTAATTGCGGGTATAATAAAAACTTTCGCTTATAACATTTTGCACACGCACTTCAGATAATTATAATACACCGTACATTATGTTCTCCCGTGCTGATAACAGCATAATGGGTGAATTTAAGCAGGTCCGTAGCTAGGAAAAAGAGAGAGGCGTCGGGGTGGGGAGGGCGTCGGAGTGGGGGTCGTCCGAGCGATCGAACCCCCTTTTGTTGAGAAAGTGCCCTTTTAAATTCTATAAAACATATATTAAGCACCGAGAACTTTAAAAGTTTTGCCCTTTTATTCAAAAAACGAGCCCCACTTTCAAATTTCTCATTCCCTTTTGTTGAGAAAGTCCCCTTTTAAAATCTAAAAAAAATTAAAACACCAGGAATTTCAATATTTTTGGCCTTTTCTTACAAAAATGCTCCCCCCCCCCCCTTCAAATTCCTGGCTTCCTGTTAATTATAGAGTAAACTAGGGATGTAGCCGAAAATTGTGTTGTTGGGCGAGGGGTGGGGGGTGGGGAGGCGGGGTGTAACTATCACATGTAGGACTTATTTAATTTGGGGAATGTAGCATGACCCTCTCGAGCACCCCTGGATTCACCTCTGTAAACTGCTGTAAAAATAATTCCCTGTGTCTTATACAGAGGCCAGGCAGGGGGCAAAATTGTACGCCTATCGGTCTGTTAGATTGAACGATGACCTTTAATGTTTGTCAGGAATCATTTTCTCATGAACAGAGTTTTATATTGTAGTATTGTTTTTTTAATCGTATATTGCCTTTGTCAAAATGCGCGCGAAGAAGAAAACCACGTCATCTTGTTCATTGTTAAAAACGAAACCTAAAAAATAATCTGTTATCAAATATGCCAGTACGGCATATGGCAAACGCTACTAAAATAGCACGGAACTAATTATTTATCCATTGAAACGAAACGGGTATGATAAAATGCAAAATCCGAGGTTCGTGCCTTCCCGTACCATGTCACGAAATAATTGGGATATTTCATTTTTTGAATAGCATTATCGTATATGACGTAATAAATGCCTGGGACATTTGCGAAAATATAATTTTTTAGGATTAAAGTTTATTCCTTAGTACAAACGCCCATGCTCCGGGCCGCTACGGAAGCCGAGAAGTTTGACCGGCGGTGTATTTACCCAAGATTCAAACATCTTCCGCCACCCCTTGTTGTGCAACCCTATCGAGTGACTCAAATTTTGGTATGGGTCCATGTTAAAATAGTTCCCCATGTAACTATTTCTTAAACAGATATCGTTAAGTTTGGATATGCATAGTCAAGATCTATCTATATCATTGCAGAATTGTTCAAGTTCTCAGTTTCTGTCCCATGAAACGGGACCTCTCGAAAAATTATCTTTAGCTTGGTTTTTTTTTATGATGTGCACCGCCGGTGTAATAGGAAATTCCCCCCCATCCCTTCCCCCCTTTCTTCCCTCCCCTTCCCTTCCGTAAATTTAGGCTCCCCTGTCTTTATTTCCTAAGGAATGTCTAGTGAATTTGGTCCCTCCGGAATGATTTTACTAGGTAATTTACTGGTATGTCTGTACGTTTCCTTCAATTAATTTTGTTAGCTGAAGTGATAAGCTAAAACCGAAGTTAGTAATATCTATGTACGAAGACAGCGTCGTAGAATTTGCCCACGAATAGAAAATTGCTCAAATACTTCGGTGAAAAGAAATATTGTGAAGGAGAAGTTGTTGTCTTGCAAAAGGGGAGAAGTTGTTGTCTTAAAATTTCCTAGAAAAGAATGGTCGGGGGCCTATATTCCTAGCGGACCGTTTTTACTAAGGGGGAGACCAAAATTTACTGGGGGAAAATTTACTTTTACACCGGCCGCCTTACATCGCGGGGCAGTGAATACACCTCGGGCCAGTGAATACACCGCGGGATAGTGAATACACTGCGGGCCAGTAAATACACCGCGGGCCAGTGAATACACCGCGGGTCAACCTCGGCTTTCGTGGGCTGTGTATAATGTACTATTCGAACTACAATGTGTGAACTGATTCTATACTAGCCCCACAATAAGCATGATAACACCAGACCACAAATACATCGTGAGCGTCTTACGCTATAAAATAAGCAAAAAATGTAACAAAAATTATTTTAAGTCTTTAAATTCATCAAATAAATTTTGTTATTAGTTAAAAAATGTTAGGTGGGCGCTTATTACAGCTGTGGCGAATACGGTATTTGATATCTTCCGGATGCGTGTAATTTCAATAGGGGTTCACCGAAGACTTTGGCTCTTTAGAGGACTTGAAATAAAAAAAATAAGAAATAAAACACACACAAGGCGACCGTGACTATGGCTGTGTGCAGGTATGGCGAAGCTTCGTTATGAATAGACTCGTAACATACCTGCATACGATCCCGAACGTGCGAACTCTGAGATCACCCGATCGGGAGTACGAACCGGACTGGTTTAGGAGTTATTGAATTCTAAAGGTAAATGCACGTGTTACGTGTAGCAATAATCTAGTAACAATCATGAAAGGAGCAAAACATTATCACAAATTTTGCATGAAGTAAACTTTGATCAGCCATAACTCAAAAACTAAAAGTGCTATTTTCAAAATTACAAAAACCCTTATCTGCTTAGATTTGATAGGATATAGAAATTGTTATATGTCCATAAACTTTTAACTTGTTGATTTCGGTCATCCTCCAAACATTCTGAATGAGAGAAATTGGCTAAAGTGAACAGGAAATTGGATATTATTGTAACATTGACCCAGATTTAGCAGTACGAAGCAATGACAATTTGACTGGAAACCTTTGATATTTACGAATTATCAGTGGATGATCTTTGCAGTTTCTAAAGTTATTCCGTGGGTTTTCTTTTAATTAGGTTATGTCACTTTTTATAAGGGAGCTGTGCTGATTATACATAAGCCCTTGATCGAAAAGAGCTTATGGCCCCTGGCAGAAGAGGGCATACGGCCCTTGACAGAAGAGGCCATTTAGCCATTGACTGAAAAGGGCACATAGACCTTGACAAAAAAGGGCATTTAGCCCTTGACCGAAGAGGGCATATAACCCTTGACAGAAGAGGGCATATAGCAATTGACTGAAAAGGGCATATAGCCCTTGACAGAAGACGGCATTTAACCCTTGACAGAAGGGGAATATAGCTCTTGACAAAAAAGGGCATATAGTCGTTGACTGAAAGCCCTGACATTGCGGCCGAACGCCCTCACATTGCGGCCAAACGCCCACACATTGCGGCCGAGCGCCCTCACATTGCGGCCGAGTGTTCTCACATTGCGGCGGAGTGTTCTCACATTGCGGCCGAGCGCCCTCACATTACGGCCGAGCGCCCTCACATTGCGGCTGAGTGTTCTCACATTGCGGCCGAGTGTTCTCACACTGCCGCCGAGTGCTTTTTGAAAGGGCGACGCCACCTTACCAATTCGTATTTATCAAAATGTCCTCGAATTTTGACCAGGTGTAACTGGGTATAACCATATTTTTTAAGCAGACCTATCCAACCCATAGCTGCCAACTGACAGGGTGAGGAAGGAGGGGATGGGAGGGTGGAGAGTGGGGCGGTGGGTGGGGCGGTGGGGCGGTGGGGGTGGGGGAGGGGTGGGGTGGGGGTTGTAGAACATGGTACCGTGATGTAATCATATATTCTTTTCGTCCTTTGTAGATTGCATGGGCGACCTCCAACAAACTCGGGTGCGGACGTGTCTTCTGCCCGTCAATTGGATGGCTGCAGAATGCTTGGTATATCGTCTGTAACTACGCACCGGCGTAAGTATACATATCGTGTGTATGTAGTTTTCATCAAAAACCTTTAGAACCCTGGAAGCAAGGGTGACGCCATCAGCAGGTGTCGATCATCAGCAGAACGCATCCGGTTGGAGGAAGAGGGGAATTCATCCGAGCAAATAAACCCCCATTTTTGTTGAGAAAGTGCCCTTTTGAAATCCAAACAAATAATAAGCACCCATAATTTCAAAAGATTGTTTGCCTTTTGATACGAAAAACGAACCCTCTTTCAAATTCCTGTTTGCGGGCCTGATCAGGCTTACATCCAGTGGCGTAGCTAGACTATTCAAAAGAGGGGTGGAGGGTGGGGGTGGAAGGGGCGGGGGGGGGGGGTAATGGGGGACAAAACAATACTAATTATAGGGGGTGGGGGAGGGGGACAAAACCATACTAGTTTTCGAATCCAAGCCACCTCTGCCGGGATGTTATAGTTACTGTCATTCAATACGATTCCAGAGCTAAAAGTGGTTTATTACCACACCTAATTATCCCAACCTTCCCCATTTCCGCAAGAACCGTATACCGTAAAATTATTTCTCATTTTTCTGTTGATGATATTACGAAGGGAGAACTATCCAGTTTAAACAATGCCAGGCTCTCGAGTATTAAAAGACTAGTTAGAAATTAAATCCATCTGAGCCATTAGACCCATAGGGCCGGTGATTTCCCCCGGTTTCTGAGAGCACATAACTCCCCATGGACGAGACGCGAGTGCATCGCAGGTTAACCAAGCGCGTAGCCAGAGGGGGCCTGGGGGCCCAGGCCCCCTTCGCAAAAAAAACAAAAAAGTTTTCGCTCACTACGGAAATACCTTTAATAGAAGGAATACCACCCCCCTCCCAAGTAACAAAGTCGAGATCTGATCTAAACACCAGTAATGAACTATATAGAGACTGGACATAAAAAACTAACGACATCGAAACCCATTACGCATACGTTTTTTCACGAACATGTATGACGTGATACAGACTGACAGTAGGCATTTGGTGTAGTCGTCGCGTATATCCTACTGCTGTGCTCTGTGAGTGGACCACTACTACGCTCTGCAGCAAAAAATAATTTCAAATTACACAATCGGAATTAACAGAAGGTAAGATTTTTAATCATTATATGAACTTATGTCTTATTCATGAGAGAAATGCGCCCTTAAGAGATGCAATAACGTGCAAAACTGGTGAACTTTCTGTACGCTCGAAGAACTTTAATGAAAGTGTCCAATCACATTCACTGTGCCTACCAATCACTATGTTTTGAATGACTCTGGTTGGATATGTTATGAAGATCCTATTGCAATTTTCGACATATACTCGGATATCAAAGCAGCAGAAGGTGATGAGTTGTTGCGGATTATTAATGAGATTGGCTTAGACTTGTCAAACTGTGTTGGTCAGGGACATGATGGCGCCAGTGCCTTGTCTAGTGACCGAGTAGGAGCTGCACAACGATTTTCTGAGAAGGCAGTTAATGCACACTACTATCACTGTTCCATGCATTGCTTGAACCTAAGTGCGTCAAGGGCCATTAAGACACCGTCAGTTCAGCACGCGCAAGAGGTCGTGAAAGACACTACATCATGTTTTCGATCCAGTGCAAAAAGGAGTGCCCTCTTGAAGTCGTGCATCGATAAGTGTGAAGACACACGGATTACCAAATCACACCTCATGAAAATGTGCTCCACAAGATTCATCGAGCGCCACACATCCATTGTATGTTTCCGTAACTTGCTGCGGTTTGTGATGGAAAGTTTAAATATGATGACCAGTTGGCAATCATCAGAAGCTAGAAAAACAGCGAATACACTCATTAATTCAATCTCCCAACCCACAACCACAATAGGCCTCGTCGTGTTAGAAAACATTTCTAGCATTATGCTTCCTCCCACAAGGTTGCTTCAAACAGCGGGATTTGATTTGGTTGAGGCTATGGAATGTGTTACTGAGATGCTTGACTCCCTCGATTCTCTGCGATCGTCTGAAAGATTTGCAAGGATATTTGAAGATGCCAAAGCTGTTGAAAGCTTGTTGGGCATCACACTCAACAAACCGAGAACTGCTGGGAGGTCCTTGTACAGAGCTGCTGCTACCACTACAGGTGATTCTACCGTAGAAGACTATTATCGGGTAAATGTATTTCATCCTACCATTGATGAAGTCTGCCAGGACGTAAGACTTCGGTTTGGTCCAAAACAACAGCAGGCTGCCTATTTCTCCCGTGTTATACCGGCATTCATGAACTTCAACGATATAGATGGGGACTGGCTCAAACTGGAGAAAGCGGTTGAAACATATATGGAGATCTTTTCTGACCCTTTGGTTGCCATACAACACGAGTACCGACTGTGGAATACAAAATGGAAAACACAACCAACATCATCCCTACCACGTACAGCTTTGGCCACTCTTGATCAATGTACCATGTATCCAAATATATCAGTCATTTTGCAAATTTTGGCTACATTGCCTGTTACCACAGCAGAAGCAGAGCGATGTTTTTCTAAAATGGAGCGAACACTGACAAGTATAAGGGCATCGATGGAGGAAGAACGCCTTGAAGCTTTGATTCTCCTCCAAATTCATCGCCAAGACACACCTTCCATTGACGAGGTGATTGATCGCTTCGCAGCAACTGCTGCCAGAAGACTGAAATTTGTTATCTGATTGTCATTGCATCGTTGCACTTATTTTTAATATGATTTCATGTTTGTGTTTAAAAGATATGATTGCTTAATTTAAGAATTAATAAGAGTTGTATAATTCATGTGATAGAAAACAGCAATGACGGTTTTACTCATGCTTTTAAGCTTTGGATAGGACCATCTCTTAAAAATGTTCATAGACCAGTAAATTATAAGATATTCTGACTGGTGATGTAGAGCGAGGTGATTTTATACCTTCAAAGTGATTCATGTGCCAATTGTGACAAGGAAATCTCAACACCACACATGTTGCAATATTTGTTAGGGTTGTAATTTTCTGTGACCCGTCACTAAGTATAGTTTTGTCGGGGTACTTGTATCATTTAATAACAATACTGAACTAGGCCTATACTCCTCATTTTCTTCAATATATTATTGTAGCGATTAATATATTTACTAAATGAGACACAAGCTCCAGAAAAAAATGTATTGTACAAAAGAGGACAGAAATGATAACAAACTGATGCCATTCCAAGCCAAGTTAGTATATTTCAAACAAACGTTATCCTCTTTTACAGTCACTACAACAATAACTCTCAAGGAACAGCGCCTTTTGGCATTTTTTAGACTTTTCACCCCAGTGAGCATTAAGAATGACATCAGAGATAATTATGCAGGGTTCTCATTATTTTATATGGAAATTTCAATCATATTCTAACTGTTTGAACAACTTTAATAAAAACTTTGGAAAAACTTTATTTGTTATGAAAGAGGACAAACCTTCTTAAGTTCTTTCTTAAGTGAAGTCAGAAGGCCTACTTCAAAAATCTCAGGAGGACTTTCATTTTGAAAAAAAATTGTATGTTAGTTAGTGGTGTCATCGATTTGCCAGACAGTCAGTGTGAAAGTCTTTTTTTTTTTTTTTTTTTTCCTTTGTCTATTTGTCCTCTCAGCAAAATCCGTGGTGTGACTTTCAGATATTTCTATAATAAAATGCTTTTTTTATATTGAGTATTAGAACAGTGTTTTAATTGTCAGATCGTAAATAAAGGAACAAAGAAAAACATGGAACATTTTGTAATTTGTTTTCAGTACATCAAATAGGTATTTGTGCGAAACAGTTATGTTTATAACCATGAACATTGACGACTGTGGATGTATGTGACGTCACTCTTCATTGTTTTCATGCCCCAGCTTCCAAATATTAACACCATTGCCATGATTGCTTCTTACATCTATAATCATAAGACGCATCCTAGCGGCCTCATGATCCCCCGCACACAAGTTGCGGTATATACTATAAAACAGGAATTAATTTTCTCTCTGAAAATGGGTCGATGGTCCAGGCCCACCCCCCGATAGAAAAAAATCCTGGGTACGCGCCTGCGCGTAGCGTAGTTACAGGAGAACGTTGGGGTGCACACTTTTCTGAAAGTTGAAAAAAATCACTTCCTTGGTTATTGAGTTTTGTTTTTTTATTTCTAAGGAAAAATGCGTGAACAAGGGGACTTAAATCAATCATTTCGGCATTGGAAAGGGTAAAGGAACCTTCATTAGGGGAAAGTGACTAAAATTGAAGAAAATATTGTCACTTTTACCCATTTTGGGGGGCAGTTCCTGCAAGTCTAGGGGACATTTTTCAAACATTTCCTCCATATACGTTACACGCCAACCCATAGTGGTGCGTACGTAGCGCAGTTACAATAGGGCAAACTTCACCAAGGGCTGATGGTCTAGCCCCCTCCCGTTAAAAAAATCCTGGCTACGCGCCTGAGGTTAACTACGTTTTTTAAAGCTCATTTTTTAAGAGTGTTAAAAGTTTATAAATAAAAACTTTCAAGCTTCAAATCTATTTTGACTTACTCGGAGAACGGGCTATGAATGGCAATGGGTTGGTGACGCCACATTTAACGCCTCGCGGACCGCGGTAGCACATAATTTACGTAATTGCGTTATTACACTACCACTGTGGTCATAAACTACCACCGGTTCAAGAACTGGTAGAATGTGCGCTACTTTGACGAAATATATTACAGAAGTGCCCCTTTCAAAATGAAATTCCCTCTAATTACTGACCCAATAGTAGGACTCGAAACTGCGACTTTTGTCCGTCCCATGTACGGGAGAATGTGTGGGGGGAAAAATGAAGTGCCCCTTTTACTTTACTTTATTATCTACAGACAGGGGCAGACATATGACTTGGGAAGTGCCCCCTAAGACGTCGCTTCCCCAACTTTTCAAAACTTCCTACACCCCCTGAACATCGGGTAAAGTTACGTTTGGACAATTTTGGGGTCTTTTATTGAATTTTGACCCGTGAGTAGTTTCCCGTTAACGTATTTATGGGACTGGGGCAATTACGGAAAGTTGTAAGTGTTCAAGATTCATTTCAGCAATTGCCATTCGGTCCAATATGTGTTCCGTAATTTAAAGAAAACTGGATCAAAAAGTTGCTGAGGAATCTTTCTTCATGTTCTTAGCTGCTTTTCGATAATTTTGTTTTTATGATTTCAAAAATAGCAGATTATTATTCGGATAAAAGGGTAAGGCAGTAAGCGTAGGAGGTGGGGTGAAGGGGGGTAATTTTCCCCGGCAGTTTTTAATTTGCAAAATAGAAACTCTGTATGTTTTTTGGGTAAGCCTGATGAAATCGATCGGACTTAGTCAGTTATCTTGGGGAAAAGCATCACAAAATTTGCGAAAACCGAATTTCTATAGGTCTAGAATTACCAAATTTCCGACTTTATCCTGACAATTTCCAACGTTTTTCCTCAAAATATCTGACTTGTTCTTCAAAATGTCTGAAGATTTTGCTCAAAATCTCCGACGTTTTCAAATTTCCTAAATTTTTGCGTAAAATATTTTAAGTAGGCTGACTTTTTGCAAAAACTTTCGAAGTTTTCCCTGAAAATACCCGACTTTTCCCTACAAATTTCGGTAACGGGGGAGGGAGGGGGGGGGGGGACCTAGCTTGATTTTGGATTTTTTTTAATGGTTCCCCCTCCCCCCTCTCCCCTCTTCTGCAACAAATTATAGCTACGCCACTAGGGACTATCTTCAGTCATATAAACAGACCTGCTTTTTATTTGATTATTTCACGATTTAAGGGAGGGAGAAATCATATGTTGTTGGTCACTGCCTCATTGCAATAGAAAAGTCAACGAATTTTTCTTCTGTTTTTGATTTGCTTTTAAGCGGAAACTTCCAAGACGTCAAACCGTACTTGACTCAATGTACCTCTGGGATCGGTCAATGCGACAACGATTTATGTCGTAAGTATACCACCAGAAATTATTCAATTTTTGTTTTAACAATTGTATTTGCTCTGCAGGAATGATAGCGATAAATTGGTCATTCTTGTTTCAATCAGAAATAACAAGCAAACGGTGTTTGTCGTAAGAATTTTCTGATAGAACTACTCCCATGAAATGAGAAGGGAAGTCTCTCAAAATGAATCAGAGAGTTGAGAAAAATGAGTGGGACTATTCCCGAATTGAGCGGGAACATTTATCAAAATAAACGAGAGCACTTCCGCAATAACTGAATAAAGAGCTGAGTATGTTACCACCCGTATATAGAATCGGAAACGTATTCCCTTTAGCAGTTTATATGACATATTTTCGAGTGGGCGTAGGCTATACGTCGCAAAGATAACTTCCCCAACAAGAATAGAGCATGTTACAACCCGTAGAATCGGAAACATATTTGCTTTCTGTTTTAATATTTGAGTTAAGTTTGTTAATTATATAATTCCTAAAATTTCATTTAAATTTAGCTAATCAAATTGATAAGATTTGTTGATATATGGGAAGACAAGCAATAAGCCTTTCTTCAAATTCATTCATGATTAGATTTAGAACGTGAAGCAAGGGCCGAGGTACAGGAACCATGATTTTCCCGGCAGGGAGGGGATGAGGGTTGAGGCTAGTCTTCTCAATAAGGGAGGTTAAAGTAAAAAAGGGAAAAAAAGTCATGTCCCGTAGGATTACACCCCTCCCCTTCTTTTCGAGTAAAATTTTAGTGCTTAATTTGTACTGTATTCCATGGGCGGCAAAGCGTTCAAAATATTAGGGCGGGGCAATGACGTCATGTGAAATGTGAGGATTTTTTTTAGGGAGACCGGGAAGGGAGGAGGGGAGAGGGGTAATGAGGTCCGATAACGTAATGACACGTTATCTAAAATTATTGGAGAGGATTATGAGGCCGGGTAACGTGATAACAAATGAAATCCCCACCCCGACGCCCTTTTATTTTTTTTAGACCACTTAATATGTATATTTTTGGGTATTTGATAACCTGAATTCGTTGTCATCATTCCGTAATGCTTCTCATCTATTTAAACCTGTAAACAGGTAGCCTGGTAAGTCAGTTTGACCTTTGACCTGTTGCTCTCTTATACAGGTCTGTGCTCGTCACATGATGGTCCATGCGGTAAGTTGACTTTCAATGATCTAAGAAGAAGAATCATCAACACGAGTTGGGAAGTATCGTTAAATTTCGTATTTACAGTAGGGAGATATGAAACGCCAAACGGGAAAACAATCGGTGGGGTAAAAAATTTGTTGAAGGAAACAAATATCCATCGGTGATAAAATAAATTTTAATCGATGGTAAAAAAAAATTGCATTGGTGATAAAAAATATTGATGTCGATGGGTAAAAAATCAATCGATGATAAAATCTTCTTACATCGATGATAAAAATGTAAAAAGATTTTACTACCATCGATTGATTTTTTTCCCATCGACATAAATATTTTTTATTATCGATGTTAAAAGATTTTATTATAGATTGTTTTTTTTATTTCCCATTGGCATAAATATTTTTTACTATCGATGTAATTTTTTTTTATCATCGATTGGTTTTTTTCCCATCGACATAGATATTTGTTATCACCGATGTAAAAATTGTTTATCATCGATTAAAATTTATTTTATCACAGATGGATATTTTTTCCATAGACAAAAGATTTTAGCCCACCGATTTTTTCCCCGTTTAGCGTTCAAGAGGGAGATGCTGTCCCTGGTTATACAGATTGTCTTTTATCCAAAGTCAGTCAATTATGACAAGGAGGTCTGAAATAGCAACTCCCTGACCAGGGACGTAATTCCTCGGGGTTCGAGGGACTTTTCCCATAATTATCCGGCATATACATAAAGTTTTGAAAAGCAATGTCACCCTACTCTGTGGAGAGAAAGTATAGCTCTATGTCCCCCACCTCGTGAAGGAAAGTTGTGATATATATATATATATATATATATATATATATATATATATATATATATATATATATATATATATATATATATATATATATATATATATATATATATATTTATATTTATATATATATATATATATATATATATATATATATATATATATATGTATATATATATATATATATATGCATATTAATATATATATATATGTGTATATATATATATATATATATATATATATATATATATGTGTGTGTGAATGTATATATATATATATATATATAGAGAGATATATGTGTATATATATATATATATATATATATATATATATATATATATATATATATATATATATATATATATATATATATATATATACATATATATTATATATATATACACATATAATATACACATATACATATATATATATATATATATATATATATATATTCATATATATATACATATATATATATATATATATATATATATATATATATATATATATATATGTGTATATATATATATATATATAGATATATGTGTATATATATATATGTGTATATATATTATGTATATATATATATATATACACATATTTATATTTATATATATACACACACATATATATATATATATATATATATATATATATCTATATATATGTATATATATACATATATATACAGATATATGTATATATATATATATATATATATATATCTATGTATATATCTATATATATGTATATATATATATATATATATATATATATATATATATATATATATATATATATATATATATATATATATATATATATATATATATATATATATATATATATATATATATATATATATATATATATATATATATATATATATATATATATATATATATATATATATATATATATATATATATATATATATATATATATATATATATATATATATATATATATATATATATATATATATATATATATATATATATATATATATATATATATATATATATATATATATATATATATATATATATATATATATATATATATATATATATATATATATATATATATATATATATATATATATATACCTGACCGTGTGTGCATGAATGAACCCTTGCATGAACAACTCTATATGGGTAGGGGGAATGGTGTAAAATCTCGAAAGTTTTGTATATAAAACAAAATGATGTTTCCCCTAGACTGCTAAACCCCATCCTCTGATCCACGTAAAAGTTAGAACAAACCTAAAATCTACTTTACCGCCCGTGGGCTCACATGAGAGCCGTTTTCTTTTAATAATACCATTGTATAATGAATGATACCATTAACTCATGATTTGGCCAGAGACGCCAACAATATTGTTGCTGGAGGAAGGCAAGAAAGGAACAGCTGCGCCACATGAGGGAAAAGGGAAATGTTAGATGTAATAAATATTTAACAGCCAAATAGGGTGTGGAGGTATCGGGTGCAACCCCACACTAAGGACGGACTGGAGGTTAAAATTCCATTGGTCAGGTGCCACAAAAAGCGCCAAGACGGACTGAACTGGGGAGTGTCTGAGCACCAGTGTGGGCCGCTCCGGTGATTTTGCACGCGTTGTAAAGCATATTAGACACTAATTTGAAGCATCGGTCATTGACCGATGAACTGACTGGCCCCTGCCTCAAATCCACTGTATCTGGTTTTGACCACATACTAATGCTTCTGCTCAATAATGTTCCATGGTCAGTATTGACTTGTGTGTTTGTTTGTGAAAATATAATTTGGCCTGTATATGTTGGGGTGGGGGAGCAGCATTTAAAATTTAGATCTAAAATTGTGCCAAAATTATACATTTCAAAATCGCCCATAAATTATCAGATTATACGGAGCAGTAAATACATTGCTATAACTGTTTTAAGTAGTGGCAGCGCCAGACAGGACCAGGAACTGGGAGGGACATTGGCGGACCTACCCATACCCAGGGTCGTTTTAAGGCAGAAGCACGCTGGGCAGTTGCCCAGAGGCCCACGATTTTAGAGCAAAAAATTATCCTTTCTTTCATTGTTGTTTTCATCTCTTTTATTCGATCATTGTATAGGTGAAATACGTACCCGAATTTTTTTAACAATTCTACAAAAATCTCAACTTCAAAACAGAGGGGCAAGAACTCCCAAAATTTCCCGGTTACAAGCGAATAATTTTTACTGATTCTTTTTTCTTTCATTTCCGGACAATTTTCTTCGATTTTCGGAACATTTTCTTACATTTTGTGTGAAGTTCCTTTTATTATCGGGAAATCCATTTTTGGAGCTTTTCTTCTTTTTTTGGAGAAAATGCTGCAAAATTTATTTACCATTATTGTCAAAATGTTTACCAAACTTCTATTCAATTCAGTAACGATTTGTTTCAAATTTATCTCAATAATATTCTAATTTAGTTGGGCAGGAAGCATTCAATCGGGAAGGTGAAATAATCTTAGGGGGAGGTACCCCCTCCCACTTCCTACGCCTCTGCTTCCAATCAATTATAACACAATTCTCTGCAAAGAAATGTCGCAAACGTTTGCAGGTTTGTGTTGAATTATTCTTCCCTTCAGTGGGCATGGTGGGTAGGATGGTGGGTAGGGAAGTGGGTAGGAGACCAGAATATTGCTTTGCCCAGGGCTATGCTGTTAAGACGGCCTTTCCCATACCTCTGGACATTTTCGCCACGGATTTGGATGAATTGAAAAATCGATCATGAGATCTTGGAGAAAAGTGGGTTACACGTCACTTCCCACAAAATCGCTTCACTACGGCAAAAAATGTTTTCACAACAATAAATGTGATAAATGTAACGTAATTCTTTATATTTATTTTCAAA
>JAIGNY010000218.1:0-27500 GCA_020152595.1 Chiridota heheva
GAGCTCTCACTCGCCGAGTGCTCTCAATGAAAGTTTGTTCACTCGCCAAGTGCTCTCGAACTTACACTGTATGCAGGTGCGTGAACGTCTGCACAATCATGTTAAGCCTTTCAATCTTCTCTTCTTCTTCTGGCACGGTACTACAATAGCGACACAATTATAGGGCTCAAATTAAACTGAATTTCTGGAATCACATAAGAATCAGACAAATTTCGAGCGCAGAAGGGTTCAAATTTTTCTTCATGATATAAAATAATGGCATACGAATTATCTTTGCGCGTTTAAAATTTACCGTGAAAATTTTGAAAAATTTGAAGAAAAGTGGTGACTTCTTGTTATGTGTAACCGTTAACAGTCGCGCTTTATCAAGATCTTCTGAAGATAACAACAGATTTTGAAAATTTTTCGGGAGTTGGTTTTGACTAACATTGTAATAAATATTCTAAGAGCCAAATCAAATGTTTGTATCATCATTTTATTTTGATAAAACGGAGTGTTAAGAAATAATACACAAAGCGACTACACCAAAGACTATGGCGAAGCTTCGATAATGAATGGGCTCGTACTGCGCATATCCCGATCTCCCAAGCGGGCGAACTCTGAGATCTTCCGATCGGTACTCGCGGGATGGCTGCATAGGACTACTTTCTAATTTATTTCGATCATAGTTTTCGTCATAATATTGCACCCTTCGATCGTACCGCGTCAGACGTTACAGATGTTGAGGTTGACTTGACTTTTGAAATTATTTTCGAAATATCGTATTACTGTTGAAGTATATAAGTCTCTTGAGGTCTATCTGTCTATAGGCCCTCAAAAGTATGTATATATTCAGATAAGTAGATTCTGTAAATTTTGGCAATCCGCTCAAGTCCTTAGATTGCGCTCCCGTGCAATTTTTCTGTTTTGAAATAAACTCTTTTCTTCGAACTTCTTTCTCTTCTTGATCAAAAAATAAATGTTTACAGCATAGAGTATTAAACATAAAATGCATGAACAGACGAAAGTTAGTCTCGAATGTACAAACATTCAAATTAAACTTTAAAAAAGAAATATTTGCGACTCCTGTGAAACTCCGTACAAAGTTTTGAACTCCTTCTGTTTTATCAATGACCATTGTGATATCCAAAATTAGATATATATACCTATTAAACATTATATTGATGCCTACATGGACAAACATGTATTAAAAAAAAACCAATCAGTTATTTTAATCACTTCGATTGTGGCTTTCAAAGGTACAACTGCACTTTGCAATTCAACTTTCAGCTGTTTAGCTCCGAAAAGCGTCCGAGGATCACCATGGCAGGTGAGTGGTAGGCCTATAATCATGGAGC
The DNA here is from genome assembly GCA_020152595.1 of Chiridota heheva. Classification (NCBI taxonomy): domain Eukaryota; kingdom Metazoa; phylum Echinodermata; class Holothuroidea; order Apodida; family Chiridotidae; genus Chiridota; species Chiridota heheva. The sequence continues at coordinate 1,338 of JAIGNY010000218.1, forward strand.
TGGTATAGTGCATTTAGATTGTCCTTCATTATATATTTATCAGAAAGAAGTTACAATACTGAACAGAAAAGTCTGGAATTGATCACAAACGCAGCTAGAATTTCCGATTTATGGTTATTCAAAATTTGAAGGACAAACGTATCCTTGAAATGTTGTTTTTCTTATTTCTCTTGATACAGTTTGATAGAGGATAACAGAGATTCAAAACCTGTGCGTTATATTCAGCTTCTCCCATTCAAAGAACGATGGAAATAAAGGAATGTAAATCCGATATTTTTCAGATATGAACTGGTGTGCCATTTTGCTCACCGTTAACTTCATTGACCCACCCTTTTTTTTTAATTGTGGTACTGGTGGGCGAACCTGCATATTTTACCCAAGAGCATGTTTTCACCCGAAGGGGCACTTCAATCAATTGAAGTAGTTCCGTGTTTCAATTGCTGTCATTTTATTTTATTAGATTAAAAAAGGAGGGGATCTGTCTATCCATTAAACCCTTATAACCTAGTGGCGCCGCCACTCCTGTATGCATGGGTTCACTGTCTACCGGCGGGACGGAATGGCCTGATCTGGACCAACATAAATAATAAATTGAAAAAATACGGCTAACTTCAAGCTAGGCTGCTATGAACCAGTGATGATAACGTTTAAACAAGTATAAAGACTCCTGAGTCTAGTCCAGTGCAAGCAAGTCATTTTGATTTTCAGTAATTTTAGGTCCATGTCCAGTCAAAGCCCATTCATTTGTTTTTCAACGGTCCACAATTATTAGCGATTTAATCAAGATCGTGTGCCATGCTACGGGCTAAAGTTTCATTGGTCCAACTCCAGTTTACGGCCTTGGATACTCCCTTAAATTGTAAGAATACATTTTAATCTAATAGATTACATTTTTATTCTAAAGTGATTGTGATGGAAGAAAAATGCAAATGGTTTAAAATTAATCTTTTTTTTTTTAATTAAAAGTTTTTTTTTATCTTAGGAGAGATTGAAAATGAGATTAAAAATGTTTAACCCGTTTGGATTCAAAATTATTTTTCAATTTTAGGAAAGATTAGAAATAAGATTACAAATGCTTTACTCTTTGGCTCAAAATCTCAACTAACCAGTTTTCTCTTCATTTTCTACTGTTACAACTTTATATTAAATAGTTGAATGAAAGCTAAGACTTTAAACCTATATTGGTGTGCATAATTTTACAATCAAACATGCAAATCAAATCCCCTTATTATGGCTTGCTGTAGTTTGTATATTTGGTGTCAAAAGCTGCTATCTTTATGAAGTTGTGTTATCTTGAGGTGAATGACAATGTTGTTGTTGTTGTTAAAATTGCTAAATGGTGTAGAAAATTAACTTTCAAATGATATCTCTTTTGAATTCTTGGAGCAGGGAAAATACAAATTTCAAACTATGATCATTTTCACCCTTCGTTTGACCACAGCATGTTTCAAATAATGCACAACATAGGCCCACATGCTGTAACGTCAGAGCGTTATGTACGCGTACACAATAGGCTGCCTCCTACATACACTGTAGGCCTACACACAATCAACATTATGCACGGTATGTGACAGTACACACTAGACTGAATTAGGACGCTGCCGATCATCACCAATTTTGTCACTCTAGTCTAGTTACATCTCTTCCAGCTTGACTATTGGTGTCCTTACATTCAAATGGTTCCCCCATCCGATTTGAATCGCATTATTAGTAAATACTGTGAATAATGATACAATTATGGTCAGTAAGTACTGGCATGTATTATTTAAAGGTTATATTGTTAATGTAGAGGATTAACCATAAGACGGGTGAATAAGCATTTACCTCCGTTCTATGGTTAATTAGCTGGATTACCAATAGAAAAGTATACTTTAACCTTGTTCACATATAGCAATGACAATTAGTATGCCACATACAGTACCTCTTAAAGGAGAAAAACTCACACGTACAATGATTTAAATGCTTAACATTGCACGGTCCCACTTTAAATATAAATCTTTCTTCCATACATATCATATATTAATACTCTTTGCAATCACAAAACACACCGCAGATCACTCATATAAACAAGAAAGTAATCCACGGAGCTGCTTATCTTACCACCTAAGGCGTACAGCATAGTGGAGGAAATAGCTATCAGGGTCACCATAATGACTTTTAATGGATTGCACTGCCCATGTGAGCTCGAGTACAAGCAGATGTTGAGACAGGCTTGGCTATATTTAGGTAAAGTGAAATTTCCTTGACTGTACTGCCCATACGAGTACAAACAGACCTTTAACCTTTTGACCCCAGAGTCTACGGGACACAAATCCATGTACCAAGGTACCATGGTACAACATAGAGTTGGTATAGGTCTTGTACTTTTTGAGTTAAAAATGCCACAAAAATGTACAAATTAGTGCATAATTTATGACTCCTAACCCCTGATATGAGGTCATCATATAAGACATTTTGGTGGGCTTCACCAGAGCCCATAATACCAATAGGGGTGGGGAAGTGGCGTCGTTGCGTTTCACGCGCCTCACACAGCTCAGTCATACCACACGTACAACAAACATACTAGCTAACCTACCAGTACCAGTTCAGCAAATTTTACTACGTGCAATTTTTTGCTCGCTTCTAATTTTACCTCATATTTTCCTTAAGTTGTATATTTTCCCCGGGTATACGAAGAGTAACTTTATTGTTAACTCCAGCTGATTGTTTTTTTATTCCCCCGCACACATCTATTAAAGCAACCAACAGTACAGAAAGATTCCAGCATAATTTTCTTACAAAAATTATCTTATATAACAAGCTCAGGCATATCACACGCACAACAAACATACTAGCTAACCTACCAGTACCAGTTCAGCGAATTTTACTGCGTGCAATTGTTTGCTTGCTTCCGATTTTACCTCATATTTTCCTTAAGTTTTATATTTTCACAGGGTATACGAAGAGTAGCTTTAATGTTAACTCCAGCTGATTGTTTTTTTATTCCCCCGCACACATCTATTAGTGCAATCAACGGCACAGCAAGATTCCAGCATAATTATCTTACAAAAATGATCTTATGTAACAAGAAAGCAATCCATGGAGTTGCTGATCTCATCACCTTAAGCAAATAGCATAGTGCGGGAAATAGCTAGCAGGATCACTATAGCTCTGTGACTGTTGGCAGAAAAATGTACAAATCAGTACATGATTACCCCTTAAAATCACATATTTGACATCTGACTCTTTACCCTAATCACTGAAAGAACATCTGAACTTTTCACATTCATAGTACCTACTGTATAACACCATTCATGCTCACGTCACATATACCAATCCATAACTATAGGGGAAAATGGTGAAAAGTGGTCAATAGTTTGGTGACCTTTGACCTTTTGACACAGAGTCTACAAGTCACAAATTCATGTACCAATTTATCATCTTACAATATAGGGCTGGTATTGGTCGTGTACTTTTTTACTTCAAAATGCCGCAAAATTTTGCATAAAAAGCACTTACTTGACCTTTGGCCCATAACCTTTTGACCCCAATTATTTTAAATTGTTGTTAGAACGTTAAACCCTACCCACCTATACAATTTGTAAAGGTAACCAGGCAATCACCAACAACTTGTTTTATTTGACCTGTGACCTTTGTACCCCTAAACTTTGGAGTTATAATCATCCCCTAAAATGGCATATTTTACATTTGACCTTAACCACCAAAACAAGATCTAATTTTTTTTGGCATGACACCATTCATGCTCAGATCACTCTCACCATTCCAAAACTATACAAGGAAATGGTTAAAAAGTCAATAGCTCTGTGACCTTTTGACCCCAGAGTCTATTTGGGACACAAATTCATGTACCAAGGTGTTATGGTACATCATAAGGTTGGTATAGGTCTTGTAATTTTTGAGTTTAAGAATCCGCAAAATTTTGCTTAACGTACTTAATCGGCATTTGACCCATGACCCTTGACCTTTTGACCATTGATTAATATAAAGTTTTGTGAGAATGTTAAATCCCACCCACCTATGCAGTTTGTAAAGATACCAAGTAATTCCTTCAAAGATACAGCCATCACCAAAAACTTGTCCCATTTGACCTGTGACCTTTGTACCTCAAAACCTCAGAGACAAAAGTTTTAGGCTTGTGGTTTAGCCCAACAAAATGGCGATGTAAACAAAGTCACGTGACCTCGTGACGTCAGCTAAAACATCCTTATACGTGCATGACCTTTGTACTGTACTTCAATCCATTCAAGCCTACGTGTGTACGTGTAGGTGATGCTAGTTATTTGTGGAATTTCAAATGTTCATAAAAAAACATTTTCAGAAAATTTAGAAAACCGATTTTTTCTTTCAACATACCACAACAAACTAACGGATTGCTTCAGATTAACACACACATTTACATGTCCAGAAAAGTTACATGCTTCGATGGACACTGTTTAGGAGGTGTGATTCGACCAGCATTTAAAACGTATTGCTGTTGTGTGCTAACATGAGACATTGGAGTCTTTGGTGCTGCTGGTCACGTCTGCGGGGGCTGTCAAAGCTCTCGGTGTGTTCAGACCAGCTGTACAGAAAGGGCTGAGTGAAACATGACTCGATACGTTTTGACACCAGCTTCATGCATTACACATGTTGCCGTGGCTGTGATGTTGTGATTAGTGTAATAATGATAATAATTCTAAAGCTTTGTGAATTTCAATAATACAATTACTTTGGAGTTTTACGCCATTTTCCATGGTACTTTTGTATTAGATGATGATTAGAATATTTTCATATGCACGGAAATTGGTTTGGAGTTTTATTTTCATCTGTTCATTGGAATGTCTGGTAAGTTTTGTTTAGAATATTGTCAGTTATTTGGACATGTGCCTACACCTTTTTCATAACCTGTTTAGAAAATTGATTTAATTTATATTTTATTTCCTTAAGCTGTTTAAGCATGCGGTCTGTTTATTAATGAAATTTACAGTGCAGAAAAGTTTAGTTCATTGTATGTTCATTCACACCTATGTTTGTTTCCTGCAATGTAATTGGTTGAGAGGGGGCACATTCTAATTTGCATAATTTCATTATTCCGTGATATATGGGCGTTGTCAAGTTGGAGAAATGAATAAACATATATCGAGGTTGGTAGGACAAAAATAATGAATAATCAAATTTTTATAAGAATTCACCAATCAGAATGACACGCTTGGTTGCATGTGCATGTACTGGATATCAATGAGCTGCTAACTTGCGTATATGAAGAGAGTGAAAACACGCCTACGGCACGCAATGATAAATTCCATTCCAAATACGCCCTCATTTTGTGCGCAGTGCCATATTTGTAAAAATAATTTGCATGGTGAAACGAACTAAGAATATTTTCATTCTCAAAAGTTTGCACTTTTATTTTCATTACGTACAAAACTAGTTCGTAATTTCCTATCAATTTGTGTGCATACTAGGTATAAATCACAATGCGCGTACGCACTATTTTCCAACAATTCCATTCGAATTTGTTTTTATCTTGGAGCTTATGGGAACTTGGATTTGAACAAAAACAAACAAATGTTACGCGTACGGAACGCGATGCATACAACGTGTGTACACTGTAAGCATAAGAAAGTTTGCGCGCGTTAAAAGAAAATGTATTTTGTGCATGGCATACCGCTTCAAACTCGTGCGTGTACTCATGAAGATGAATAAGCCATAGTGGGTTATTTAACTTTGTCCTAGGATAGTTGCTGATTATGTTCTTAAATTTTCACTATGAAAGAAAATATTACGTTCCCTGTTTTTATTTGCTTCTAAATTTGAAATATGAATAAGTGTGAATTAACAAGGATAATGGGCTTATAGCTTTCCATACCATCCCGTTTCCGCGGGATATTGGACGGTTAATCTCCCCCGCGTACTCACCTATCGGCTCGTCCGCTTAAGTCACTTAACCGTCCAATATCCCGCGGCAACGGGGACGGTCTGGAAAAGCTGACGTCCATTGTCCCTTAAATAACGCCACGTATGGCATTCCCAATGTTAACCGCACTGAGGAATGTGTACATAACAAGTCTAACCTTATTCAAACCGTAAATAGTGTACGTCTAATAAAAATAATAATGAGTTGACTTTGTATACTGTAACGTTAATATAAAACAGAAAACATTTGATCAACTCGTACATACAAAAACTTAGCAGATGTAGTTGACACAAAAAAAAATGGCTTGGAACTGTGTGTGTTTGTCAGAACTACTTAAATTCAATTGTTGGTCCCAATCGTATAATGCCCTGGTCAAAGGACTTTGGCCTGAATGGAATGGTCCGACTTTAAGGGGGCCATTCTGAGATGTTTTCAACAAATGTGAAGATTTTTTACCAATATTTGAAGGATTTTTGGTCCAAACTTGAAGCTTTTTGATAAGTGCGGATCTTGAAATGCAAACTTGAAATTTTTTATTCCTCAAAGTCTGTATGTATTCTATTATATTTTGTCCTGCGAATTTGTGGTTTAAAAACCATTGGATGTGTTACGCAAGTAGATAAACAAAATCTAGTAAGGGTAATTATAATTTACCAGCTGAAGAAAGTTCAATCAATTTTCTAAAATACATTAACAATTGTGTAGAATGTGAGAATTAGGGCGCCAGCCTTCCATAGTAAACTTACAACATCAGTCATTTGTACGCAGATAAAACAGTCTATCTTTATAATCAGCTCGGTTTGTACCGCCGATCGGGGAACTCAAATGAGCTTACAGTGATATATAGAAGCCGCCATTTTCATTGTGAACTTTCAGTCATAGACACTTATCAGTCGTTTCATTGAAGGTTTGTAATAAAGTTTGCTTTATTCATGTTCAATTTTGCAAAAGTAAAACAACTTTGTTGCTATCACGGTTATTGCTAAATAATTTTCACAAATCCCCTAGTTATTTCTCATAATTTCAGAAAACCTTGTTAAAGCGCGACTTTCTAATAGCAACAAATAATACAAATTCATCACTTTTCTTTAAATTTCTCGAAAACCGCAGGGTGAATTTTAGAAGCGTACGGTGAAAAGATAATTCATATGCCATTATTTCAAATCGTGAAGAAAAATTTGAACCTTTCGCCGTGGTTGAGTTCCCCGCGCTCGAAATGTGTCTGATTTTCCCGGTTATTCTCCTGGTAATTCCTATGCAACTTTGAATTTGGATAAATGCATTGTGGGATATTTCTGTAAAGGATCCCCCGATCGGAAGAACGAAACTCTTCTCCCGATCGGGGGTACGAGCCGGACTGATAACAGAATAAGATATTGAATTAATTTCTTCAACAGTTTGTTTCTTTTAAAGTGTAGTATGTCATATAAGCTGAACTTGCTTGACCACTGAACTTGATTGGAAGTAAATCTATATGATAATAATGGCAGTGTATTTTTTTCAGGACTTAAAAAGGAAATCGAAGGAATACACAAAAAGTTTGTTACCGGTTTTAAATCAGGAAACATGGATGAAATGCTTGGCTTCTACACGGATGACGCAAAAATAATGATGTCGGGGTTTCCACTTGTTGAAGGAAAATCAGGTAAAAATTAGAATACTGCACACATATCCATTTAATATCTATTCCTTTGTAGATTCACCTTCCCACTTATCTCTTTCTGACACTGAAGGGAAGTGACATTTCCAGGAAAGCGACATTTCCAAGAAAGTGACATTTCCAGGAAAGTAACATTTCCAGGAAAGTGACATTTTGAGGAAAGTGATATTTCCAGGAAAGTGACATCAATTTTAAATTTAATATCACTTCCCTGGTGTTATTTAGGTCTTTCTGCTCGTCTGTTTGTCCGTGTATATGTAAGTGTTCATGTATAACACAATCAGTGGCGGCGCCAGGATTTTGGTAATGGAGGCAAGAGAGGGGCAATTTTGTCTCATTGGGACAAAAGCCAATACATCGGACAAAATATTTCACTTTCCAAAACTTCTGGCGAGGGGGCCACGTTCGGGGTGGTGGAGGGGAGGGGGAGTTCTTAGGGAGGGAGGGGGGGGTGTGTGGGGGATTCACCATGCCCCACCCCGTATATCGCTGCCACTAGACACAAATGGAATGATGCCCGGGCCCCCAGAATTTTGGAAGAAAATTTTAAAGCAGGTGAGACTTAAATGTTTCACATATACATCAGGCGCGGAACAAACAACATATACATTCCGCACTTTGTCTCATTTTGCTAAAGTTTCATTCTAATTGAATTTATGGTTGATATCTACATAAGTCTAGAGCTAGAGTGTGAGAAGAATAACGTCGTTGCAACTTTTGCGCAGACAGTATCAAACCTCATGTACAACAGAACAAACGTTAGTCAGAACTGATGTCCGCGCCCCTTTCGAAAATTCTTGGATCCGCGCCTGTACGTGATATATCAACTACCGGATTACATCCGTGCAAATCGATTTGTTGGACCTGTTGACTGTAATTCTTATAAAGTTATACCCACCATCATTTTTCCCGCCTTATTTTTTTGTTATGTCTTTCTGTCTGTCTGTCTGTCTGTCTATTTGCCTGTCTGTCTGTAATAACCATCTGTCTGTATACATATCCATGATCTCCATATCAACTTACAGTTTTCTTCTTTTTTTTTACTTTTTGAATAATTTGCCAACAAATTATTTTAAAGGCTTGCAGTGGTGGGGCGATTGCACTGCCTTTTCCTTATACTTACGTCACCTATTAGCAGAGTCAGACTGGGAAGCTTTAGAAGTCGTGCCATCAAATGGCATCAGAATTCTGACATTTTGCCCATTCGGGGTGGGTCCCTCAGAGGCACGTAACGTGGGGGCACATGTGCCATTGGCACATTGGAGAAACTAAAGTGTTTCAGCTTTAAACAATCGTAATCATAATAAATTGCTTCTTCAGTCTCTTGATTTCATGCTTATCTATTTCACATTCATAAACTACTCGAGTATATTCTTCAAGCATTTATGAATCTTCCGTTCATTTAAATATATGACACTCCCTAGCGCTGATCATAATATTTATTCAATGATGAAGATGTTAACTGTAAAAAGCCCGATTTTGTTAGGGTCAAATGGAAATTACCCGAAAATGTAATGTTACTGATTACGATGCAGTGGCAGACAGATTGCCGCCATGAAGTTATGCAATTATATCCTCCCCTCACTCCCTTCGCCTTTCTCCTCATTTAGCCACACTACGGAGTTGTCGCTGCTTACTAATGTAACGCTTCCATAGGGGAACTAAAACTGTATAACGCCAATAAGAACGCCTGGATTTTGCATTATGTATACTGACCAGCCAATCAATAAACGCCGCGGAAGCGTCGTCACCATGTATTAGGTTTATTGGTGAATTCTTAAAAAACTTTCTTGGGACGAGAATCCTTCTTTAATTTGTATATTTTACATGCAGGTGCTCAAGAAATGTTGAAAATGTTTGGAGAAATGGGAGTGAAAGATGGCGAGATGACACCTCATGATGTTGGGACAGCAGGAGGTGACGTCGTCTACGAAAGAGGGAGCTATGTATTTAAAGGAGAAGGTGGAAAAGTGTTAGACACCGGAAAGTAAGCATTTAGACGCTTAAACCAGCCGTAAATCAAGAAATGTACCCATAGATAGGGTGAATGTGAGAGGAACGGATTTAAATAAAATCGGTAGAAGAACCTATGATGAATCTACCTGTTGGCAGTGACGTAATAGTGGAATTTTGGTTCTTCAAAGGTGGATTAGTGATTCTATCTCTATCTATTTGTCATTGATTTGTGTTTCTTTTCTTATTATGATCAAGACCGTCCATCGATATTTTGACAGTTTAACAAATCCTACAAAAAATACATTCAATTTGTAAAACCAGCTTAAAGACGCCTGTGTACATGGAACCAGGGAGTTGTCATAGTGGCATAGCTAGACTTTTTTACCAAATGGGATAAAAGTCATACACTTTCCGAATCATGATCTAAATTTGCTTATTTTCCGAGGCATATACGATCTCTTATGTATCTGAACTTTCCAAATGATATTATCCTATAAATGTTCCAATTTTTGAATTACAATCTAAATTTCAAAATTTTCTTGGCCGAAAATTGTAAAATGTTAAGAAAACGCTTTATTAAGACAAAGTTTGTATCGCTTTTTTAGAATTTCTGACCAGCGGCATTGCCCCTTATCCCACTCCTAGAGGCTTCACTTTTATCTATACGCTATTGAGTTGTGACTAATTTGTTCCTGGATGGTGTGTGGTGTTTTTTTCGGGACACCAACAAATTATGGCCTGCTATCTCCAGGACTCTCCGAAATTTTTAAAGGAAAGGTATTGTTCCATCAATAAATTAGAAATGAACGCCGCCGTGCTGCTAACGTCACTTCCGGTCTTCAATATTCCTATTGATTGCGAGAAATCTGTGATGTTATTGATATCAAATGAAGGCCCATAATCCCTCAATAATGTGGATAGTGATCGATAACATTGAAGTTTTTTGGCGATCATTAGGGAAAAATGAAAACCGGAAGTGGCGTTATCAGCACCTAGGCATTCCTTCTGAACGTATTTATGGGACATTTCCTTTAAATAGAAGTATGCTGATGAGTATATTTTGTACTGTCCACTGTCACTCACTTTAACTTTGTAATCAGGGGCTTTGGATAGGTCTCCCGGCCTTAGGCAGTTAGGGGTATATAAAAACAACATTTTTGTTTTGCTTCCATCAAACTTTGGATGCTCGTTAAGAGGTTAAAGGATTATTTCAGGGGTCAAGCAAGTATACCTTATATGTAGCAAGGGCATAGGAAGCGAGGGTTGGAGGAAGGGGTGGGGGGGGGGGTGTTAGACCCAGTCAAAAGTGTGGGGCAGAAGAATGCTCCCCCACCACACACACACACACACACGTTTCAGGGAAGAAAACCCCTTATAGGCTTGATTGAAAAAATATGAAATATACCAAGCTTTTCGGCACTTGTTATTCTAGTTTATTCCATTACAATTTATAATACTATGGTCCGATACCGGGTTCGATTTTAATTTCCCCAATTATAATCATTTGAATTGACCACACTTGGCCGTAAAGTGTAGCATTACATCGTATACACTGACGTAGCGCCTGCGTAGCGTGTGACAAAAATAAGAATTTTGAATGAGGGAGGGGGGTTAGATTCGTGGTGACTAAGCTTTCAGCTCCCCCCTCCTTCAAGAAAAGTTGTTTCTACGCCTTTGTATAAAGGACTTCAAAAGATACAAATAATGAATAAAGCATTCAAAAATCCTATTCCGTTTAAAGAGATATCTAAGTTTAAAGTTGTATATCATTTGTGTAAAAACGACTGAATTCATACTAGTTGTATACGATAAAGACGCCAACTATCATAGTAGACTTATTACACCAGTCATTTCTACACAGGTAAGACAGCGATTTAAACTAAATTTCCTTAACGGAATAAGATTTTGAACGCTTTATCCACCTTTTTTTTCTCTCTACCAAGTCCTCATTCATATAAGATGGACTTGCTTGACCACTTTAGGAAATCTCGCGTCAAATTTGAATAATTCCCCAATTGTACCAGGAAATCATGCCACACCCCAACCATGATTCGAAATAGATATCACAGTTAGGCCTACTTTTCTTTTAACTGGCACGCACAATGCTTTCTAGTTTATTTACGACGGTATATCTGTATATACGGGATGAAGGTATATGATAGGGCGAAAGCTCCTGTTACGGGCAATATTATAATTCATCAAATGAACAAACTTGAGCAGATATATCTGACAGACTGATAGCCTTTTCTTGCTAACAGACAACCGCAAATAATGTGCATAAAGTCCATATTTGAGGATCTGATATATCTGGGCAAGAAACATATCATATTCGTCCCAAAACTCCAAGCATAGATGCTAGATGGCATAAGACACTCCACTCCTTTCTATCCACACACCCCTTCACAACCCCCTCCCTCTCCTCAATCTGATAGTCTTTTAATTGATTTTCCTGATGCCTGATATTCAGAAATTAGTTTCTAAAGAAATTTCCGCGGTTATATGGGCTGAAGCATATAGGCCTATAGCCTGCATATTTTTTCAAAATTTTCTTCATAATCATATTATCTCATTGTTTTTCTCCTCAGATATGTTACGCTCTGGAAACGTGTTGGAGGCAGTTTGAAGATATACACCGACATACAGAATTCAGACAAGGGTGCACAGTAGTCGTATATAACCTGCATTTGGACTTGTATTGAATATTCAAATCCATGTAAAAAATTGTCCGTAATAGATTCAGCTCGAAAGGAAATAAGTATTTGTTTAGCTTTGATGTATTATATTTTAAAAACCAGATTCAAAATATTTCATTAAAAAGTTGGTCTATTTGTTGACTTGTTGACAGGGCCTTTGTTCAAACATTTACGGTCGTAAGTTCAGTCACCTGAATGTTACTTCAAGCTCATCGTAGTACTGGGTCGTTTAGCGAAAAAAAACCCACAGAATTTGGAATGTTTTAAAGTTAGTTACTTGATTTTGTCGTGTCGGAAAACATAAAATTAGACACCAAAATTATTCAAATTGGACAATCTTCAGCACATTAATAATTTCACCCCCAGTCCACAGTTTGTTGACCTCATGTTTCTGTCCATATGGCGCCGTAAGTAAAGTTGGAAAATGGAACAAATTATACATTTTTGATTTATTATGACCGGACAAGTAATTTGGTACGAAATTTAACAGGATTCGAATAATTATTTTTCAATTTTAAACCCTTGTTTGGCCTTCATTGACCCCTATCAAAAATGTCCGGAACTTTCAAGAGAAAAGATAGCCCAAGCCAGATTTGTTCAGTAGCCATCAGTCATCCATAATGTCAAAAACACTTTTGTCCACATTATTTGATCACGGAACATTAGCATTGGTCCTCTACCGCATTCAGGCTCAACCAAACTATTGTTTTCATGTTCATTCATTTGTCATAAGTTACATTTTGAGCTTCCAATATGTCTATCATTTCTATATTCATCGTTGAAAACCTTCACCCCCTCCCTTCTTCCTCCCTTCCTCACGTTTTAGAGGAAATTCTCAAAAATTGTGATACTCTTTTTTTGTATTTGTTTTGCTTTTAAAATACAAAATTTCCTTCAAAAGTGGACCACATTTGAACACTTTGTCTTGGGAGAGGAATCTAGGACCTCGGACGTCCTCACTTTTGTTTAATGCTGGCTATGCCACTGCTCATATAGTTATTGAATTTCATATGCACTTCCAACAGTATTTGATTTTATAAGAAAATGTATAGAATAAAACGATTTTGTTTAAATTGTAGGCCCTACAATAATAAAACGTCTGAAATTACTATTTAAAAAAATATGTCTCGAACGTGTCTTTGTTTCAGTTATTTTACGTTGTACGCCAAGCACTGGCGGCACCAGGATTTTGGTCATGGGGAGGGGAGGTGGGGGGAATTCACGTGACCATAATGGACCAATCAAATTCCTGGGAATCCTGATCGTCTGCACAATTTTCTAGTGTATGGGTCAAGCCCATTAAAAATACAATTTCACACAATAATCAACAGTATATAGGGGCCTACATACACAAATAAGCACTTCACTGAGACTTAAATAGTCGCGTAATTTGGTTAGGAAATTCCATATCAAACAGAAAACTTCGTATAAACTGTATTCTCTTCATTCACACAATTTTTCCGATATGCAAAACTAGTTGTCTCATTGACAGATAACAAGGGATTCGCTGCCGAAAGTTCTCGATACTATTTTCACATTTTGTGGAGTGAGGTCAACGGCACAATTTCATACCATTAGGCTCTCCGCACTGAACATCAACGTTTTCAAATTTGAACGATTTTTGCCATTTTCCGTCCTATTTTTGTGTTTCAAAAGTGCACAAATATTTTTAGTTTTTCGTAAATGTTGAGGGAATGTGAATCCCAACAAACGTACCAATGTTCCGTTCATAAAAACAACATTTGAACGTGCACACCAGGCCTAGGACCTACATCTACAGTAGGTGTACCAATTCAGCGTATGTACCAATTCCGCGTATTTTCGCATTTGTTTATTCGTTTACTTCTAGTAATTTATTGCTATAATCTTACTAATTGTTCATACTCTTAAACATACACAATCGCGATTGCTGCTGAAATATATCTTCAGAAAATGTTTCGTCGACCGAAATAGAAACATTTTTGTCTTGTGATTTCGAGCTACATCGCTCGGGTCACTTGGTACAGTAGAACAATCATGCTACTTTTTCTTCATTTTGACCAGGAACGCACGAATCAAAAAATCCTCAAACATATGGTCAAGCTTCGCAGGTAAAATAACATATGAAAATTACTGTCAAGTAACGAAGCAAACAAAGTTTGCATGGTAAATATTGTTTTCCCATGTTTTCGCGACCTTCATTGCTTGCGCAACTCCGGTACCAGTAGAGCGTATTATCTTTTCGTAACTAGGACCTACTTATTTGCGCTTGCGCTGTTTAAATCAGCTGTTTGCTATTGAACTTTTATTGAAAAGTGTCTTTAAACTATACCTGGTGACGTTTGTATACCTTTTGAGAAGTTTTTCCCACATCGGATACAGTATGAATTTATGAATCTTTTTTAGTTATTTATTTATGTCATTATGTACCCTTTATTCAAAATGTTTTATTTGTCCACAGTATACTTTTTTTCATAATGAATGAAATTAAATCTTCTGTTCGTATAATGTATATTTAGTGATCTTTCCTCATGTGTAAATGGTTTAATGGTTAAAATTATATTCTAAACAATTTAAGCTTATGTTGACTTTAGATGTCCATAGTCCTTTAAATGTCTAGTATTTAAAATTTAATGTTCCATACATGATTTTGAAAGAAAAAGGACTTAAGATCGAAATGGAATATTTCCATTTTAAGTTTATATTCACACGCTTATTGCTGTCGTACATATCAATTTGTGGAATCTTAAAGCCATCAGAGGCTTAACTGTAAACACAAAATCATATCATATGTCAAATACGTTCAGTTATATGTTTTTTCTGTTTTCTCTCCCCCCGCCCCCTCATAATTTGAATTTGTTTTTCCTCATCGCTGCCAATTTCGAGCGGAAAACGTCTCTTTTATTTTTCACTACGGTGTGACTACAGATTTCAGCTCACATACGTTGGATTTTCTGACTGAATAAAACTAGCCAGTGGTGTAACTGTACGGGGACCCCGTAAAAATATGGTATATTTTGACTATTATACATTATATATTTTACAAAATATGTGGTCACACATTGTGGTCATATACAGAATATGATATAAGTCTTGGTTTATTATACTGCCAGTGGTGCGAATGAGTTGTTGAGAAGGAAATAGAATGACTTCCAAGTCTACGATGTACTTATATTAGGAATTTGTTATGTGGAATAACAAATCCCTGCAAGTAAATATTGCAACCAGGAACTAAAAACTGGAGAAAAATGTTGAAACTTTAATAAACTCTTCAACTTCCAAAACGTTTGGGATTCTCTCATCTTAGACATTTATCTAAACGGTAGGGAGATGGATCTCGCCCTCAGGTCTGGGGGGTGGGGTAGTCCCCTTGGAAGAGTTGGTGTCATTGGTGTTGGTGTCTGGATCATTTCTTCTTTGCATCTACATAGCACACAAGATAAAGTTTCGTTACTGTAGGTGTCCAGAGGCGAAATTACCCCAGAAACAATAAAGATTCCTAGTTTATGATATAACCTAAAATGACGGAATATTTATTAATGAAATTAACAGATCAATATATAGCCAACACGTATTTAGAAAATATAAAAAGTTTGTTTTTGATTTGGCTCGGCTCGGGGGCGGGCACGGCAAATTTTTTTGGGCCTCCCTATCCCCTGATTTATTATGTTACATTCTGATTTCCTTTCCAGCAGTCGCATTTTAAGTATCATATGCTAAAGGCCTGCGATTCTACCAACCCCGGCCAGGACTTATCAAAATGTGGAGGAAGCCCACCTCCGCCTCTATATTTTTGTGCAAAAGCATACCCAATTTAAACTAAATCTTTGCTTATTCCAGATGCAGTGACTCTCCATTAGCGATTTGCCATGGTCAATAATTTACAGACTACAAATGAAAACACCAACATCAGGTTTGCCCAAAACTGGAGCAATAGGATTGCCCCTGTAACGAGGTGAAACTTTTCGTGAAAAAGCATCCCGTTTCCAAAACTTGCTATTTTCTCCTGTCCTATGAAATTTTGGGTCATTTCGCTCCCCCTTCCTCCAAATTTGTTTTCTATCTCATCTATATTTTTAAACCGTTAAAACAGTTAAAATGCTACTTGAAATGCAATAAGCATTCTCTTGTCGCCTGTTGCATAACTGTAATCGTTCTCCACATTTTGGCCATACTTATAAGCTATTTTCCATCCTCCACCAAATCTTTGTCACATCCAATATTTAAAACTGTCGAAATGCAATTAGCCACTCCTGTCCCTGTTCTCTGGGGCCATCAATTGACCCTTTTAATATTCCTAAACCCTGTGGAATGGTAGCTGGGAGAAAGAAGGGGGGGGGGGGGACTGCTCTCAGTGAAGATTTCTGAGAGGGCACCGAAATCTACAGGGGTGAAAAACTGTCCTGAGAATATATCTTTTATCATTTTAATTTTACCTTCTGCGATTTGAATCATTACAAAGCAAACGTTATTAATGTTTTTCTCAATTGCTTTATTCTTACATCAAAAAGTGCAGGGCTAATGGGGCCTTTGCTTCTTGATTATACACAAGCTGACAAGCTTCGGCAAAATATACCTTATATCAGCCGAGTCAAAACAACAGGGTGGGTAAATCGCCCTGACCAAAAGCAGTAATTTATATTAATACAAAGCCAGAAATCCAAAGATTTTAAAGTTTCGATGTGCAATAGGAATATCATTATATGCTTTTAATTTCTGAAGGGGACAGTACAGCAATGAGATATGGTATATAGTTAAAAGGAATAAAGGTAAAAGAAAAAAATGAAATTTAATAAACAACCGACTTCATGAAAATGCATACGAGCAAACGGCTCATTGCATGCATGCACTTTGTGTTTAAATTTAATTGATGAACATTTGGTAGCTTGTTTCTTAGTAAAGTGAAAAATAGAACACACAAAGAAGCTTCTTTTAAATAAAATATTGGCATGCATGAAAAAGTTGAAGAAAAATCAAAGAGCATACCATGCGTGTATGGGTTCGTGCTACCATCTTTTTTCTAGAGAAGATAACTTTCGAAAGAGAAGATATAATACTGACTGTGGACATACTGGTTTATTAGTCAAGAAAGAAAAATTTCATCTTGCCGAAAAGACTAGTCAACAGTCGGACAAATCATGTCATCTCCCTATGTGGTCATCCAACATTTTCGAAATTGCAAGGAATTAAGGAATTTTTTTTTAAGATTGATAGGGGAGGGGAAAGTGGTTGGGGGGTGAGAGGTGATATGGGGAACACCAGCATTTTCCTTTTCTCGTTTTCTAACAACAGCATGACAATCTCAGAAGTTAAGTTGGGAAATTTGAAATGTGTCAAAGTCAAGTTTCAAAACAGCCCACAAGTTGCAAATGATCAAAGCTAAGTTTCAAAACAGAACAAATAAAACCAAAAGTGTAAAGAAATACTCATCACTTTATACCTGTAAGAAGAACAAAAAGAAAATTGCAATGAAAATAAAATTTCAGTACATAATTGGAACCTTTGATTATTAAGAGTAAAACGTGTAGACATATTGTATTAATGGCCATTCCTTAATTATTATATACAACAGAGGAATAATTTTTTCTCGTTGATTTGATTCTTCCTAAATTTTCGCACAACTGGTAGATTGGAAAACAATGAAAATAACTACAATTTTAAAACGGTTTTGGTTAATGTTTGACGGATAATATTGTATTTAACCATAACAAAGAGCTTAATAAAGATTCTTCTTATTAATACAATTATGAAATGCTGAAAAGTACCTGTATAAAAGTAAGATTAATTGCAGTAAATTGCATGTGTGGAAAATACGCTCTACCGGTACACATTTCGTGCTACATGTCCACCTTGTCAAAATTCAAAATTAAAATTAAGAAAATACTGTTTTATATTAGAGTTCAAAAACTTTTGAATTGAAAATTTAAGTCTTAAATTTTTTTATCAATGATATTTTTCAGAAATAGTTAACTACATATAACGAACAGAAGTACAATTTCCAATACGCTGAATTGGTATACCTACTGCAGTTTTGCATATCGGAAAAATTGTGTGAATGGAGAGGATACAGTTTATACGAAGTTTTCTG
This sequence comes from Chiridota heheva, assembly GCA_020152595.1. Lineage (NCBI taxonomy): Eukaryota > Metazoa > Echinodermata > Holothuroidea > Apodida > Chiridotidae > Chiridota > Chiridota heheva. Next base: position 19,610 of record JAIGNY010000218.1, read on the forward strand.
TCTGGTACGGAATTTCCTAAACAAATTACGCTACCATTTATGTCTCATTAAAGTGCTTATTTGTGTATGTAAGCCCCTATATACTGTTGATTATTGTGTAAAATTGTATTTTTAATGGGTTTGACCCCATAAACTACTAACTTGTGCAGACGATCAGGAATCCTCGGAATTTGATTGGTTCATTATGGTCACGTAAATTTCGGCCATGTGACATTATTTAAATGAGATTTGCGGGAATTACCGATTCCGATATAAAAACGTCTATAGACCTTTTCATATCGGAATCGGTAATTTTTGTAAATCTAAGGTAATTGTTTTGAATATTTTAGTGAAGGGAAGTTGTGTAAAGTTGAATAACTTTAAGAGCAGAACTAAATTTTGTTGGTTATTCATGAGGTCAAAGTTCGATAAAATTTTTACTTGTTAGTTGAATATATTAAAATGTGCATAAATTGTGAGCCAATCAGCTGTACGACAACCATAGATGTAATATGACGTCGAACATAAACAATTACGAGTGACAGGAACTGCGAAGGTCCGACTGGGAAAAACTTTTTTCGCTAAAACAAGCATAAAGGGTCTTCTAATTTTGTCTTCGTGAGCACTAAAACAACTTCAAAAAATGTATAAAAATTAAAGCAAGAAAGGTACATTATATGGTAAGATAGCAAGCTTGGAGTTAATTTCGCCCCATTGACCATGGTCCTAGGTTTGGGAGCCTAACGTTTAAAACACCTTCACCTTTATGTATGGAAAATATAATAACCTACTTACACGCCACCAGTATGTCAAAAAGTGTATTGTGGGATATGACTAATACGTAGGCCTAGCCTATGCCATCTTAAATTACCATCGGTTGCATAGGGTATAGGCCCTGGCTAGGTGGGCTTAGGCTAGGGCATAGGCTAGGCCTAATGCTAGTTATTCGTCACACAGGCCTAGGGCTACTCCTTTTCCAGGATTTTTACTTCCCCACTGATCTGTTTTTTCTTGTTGGCCGACGTTCACTCGTTGTTGTCATTTATGACTTAGCCTATGGCCTGACGGAAAACAAATGTCCCAGTGACGTGTACGTGGGTTGTGAGAATTAGGCCTAACGTTAGGTCTATAAATAACGAATAAATCAATTAGGCCTAGGTCTAACCTTAGCCTATTTATTCGCCATACACCCTGTTCCAGGCCTTTTACTTCCTCACTGATCTGTTGTTCTTTTTTTTTTTGTGGTTGTTTTTGATTGAATTGCAATGGCGTTTGCATTTTCTACGCGGGGTCTAATTTAGATTTTCGTCAGATCATGGAAATCAAGGAGAAGAATAATTTAAATTATGCAAAGAAATGCAACTACTTATCGTTCACTTTACAGAAAAAAGGTTGAATCATTAATTGCTGATTTTAAAGGCGACACATAGATATCGCACACATATTTTTTTCTCCACCCGTTAGTATAATGAAAAAGCCTTGAGTACAAATATGCAGGCGTGACGCGTGACACTCGACAAAAGTTTTGAAACATGGGGAACAACAAATTATCGGTGGAAAATACCCAACTAAAAATCTCCCATTAAAAGTTGCTGGTTAAAAACTGTTCCACGGCTAACTTATAGAAGAGTTGCAAACACATCACACTGTGCGAAAAGAACGTAAGTTTATCGCATTTGGGAAAATATGGGTTGCTTAAGTGTGAGTCTAGTCGGAAACACGATATCTGCAATAACCTACCTACGTACACAAAACAAATGTCTGAGTGAAAACACACGTACGTGGGTTGTGACAATAACTAACGTTAGGTCTTGTATAACACGTTAACCCTCAAGGATTTTAATCAGCAATTGGTAGTCATAGCGATGTTTTCAAACTTACCTTAGCCTAGGTGGATAAAATTACATTGTTTAGAGATGTTACTATTTGCTTGATAAACAACTAGCCTAGGCACTAACATTTAGGCCTAATTCAACTTGCTAGGCAATACTTGCAAGCAGCTATTTTCATGGTTTATAGCATATTTTCTTCCATGTCCTACTTGTTTAGATCTTTAAGGGCCTTGGCACGAAAATATCAACACAGAATGGGTTGTTGCCAATTAACATGAAATCTCAGATAGCGTGGTTCACAACAGTGCAAAGTTTAAAATCAAGGGGGTCATTCCGTCCCGCATGTTCCTCGTTGACCTTGTTCAACATTACAAATAGGTAAACTGGCACAGACATATTAAATTTTGCTCTTGCTCTTGCCAGCCAAATTTACCACATAGCCCATTGTAGTTTTTAAATAGAATTAACTGACATTTTCTTCTGTTACTTTTCAAAATAAGAAAAACATATATATTAGCATCATGATGTCAGCTATTGCCCCAGGGGCTCTTTTCAATACGCAATTATCAGAGAATAGAATACGTTAAAGTATTATAAGGGAGCTGTGCGCATGGAGATATTGAAAACTCCGTGGAATAACGGATCGATATCTTTATTAAACTTCCAAAATGGGCTTATACAGATCTTGATTAGACAAATGGACAAAAACATCCTAATAGTTACTCTCATTAGTATTGTCGGATTTTGGTTTTCCGGCATCAAAAAAACAGTATCCTTAGCCACGTAATTTATTTGTCCATTCAGAAAAGGAAAAAAGAAAGAAAACAAAAAAACTCTTTGGTTTCGTGTAAACGGTATGTTAACAAGTCAACAGTAAAGCTCGATGCAAAAGAAAACTCATGATAAACATTGTTAAACTTGTTTTGACATATTCTGGCAGCTTCTAATTTCTATCCGAATATATATGATATAATAATAGAATACAATAATGATAGAATATATATGATGCAATAAGGAAAAGGCAAATAACACGTATAGTAATTTCGGTAAGCAAATTTTGCTTCATTACTTTTGACATCTTCCAGCAGATTTTTTTCCGTCTTAGATGTTATCAGCGTGAACACTCAATAATTAACAAATCAGTGTAAGGCACAATGAATATGCGCAACTGAATAACCAATGAAAATTTAACATCTTTGACCTTTAGCACTAAGTCAATGGAGTTCACCTTAAACCAATCAGAAATCTAGTTTATATAGGTAAACGGATTGGTGACATGATTTTAGCTTTAGCTTTCTTTTGGTTAATTTCTAGGAAATAGATCGCATGATGGTATAGCTGAGACGAAAAGGAGAGAAGTGTATGAATCAGTGCATGTACCGGATAAGACTGAGAGGCACTAATTATTTCAAGATGTAATCGTAAGTTGCCTTTGAGTCTGTGGTGTTGTGAAGGCGTTCGCGAAACGTCTATAATGTCTCCATCAAGTTCTCAAAAAGAATCTTTTGTATCTGAGAACAAAATTTCCAAACTTTTTGCTCACGACATTTTAGGTCTGTAATTACTTTGTACGCGTTTACATAGGCAGTTTTTTTGGGGTCTACAACTTGCAACGTCACATATTTAAATAAATTGGCGGACGCCTCAGAAAATGGTTATTCTGAACTTCAAAATAACCCAATTCTTACACTTTTCCAATTATTATTTTGGAGAAATAAGGGTTACTACGTATTCAGTGAGTGTCAAACATCAGTTTATAGCAAACTTGTTCTACATGTCACCAGTCCTTTAAACAGGTAACTGCAGCTCCAGGAAATTGAGTACAAATAAAACTTCTATTGTTTGTTAACCGAATTATTCTTCGTCTAAAACAAAATATAAGTAAAAATTCACCGTGAGAATCCAATATCTTCGTCACTCTTAGCTGACTAATGGCGATTGATAAACAGACATAGGAAACCAGAAAATTTGTTTGTATATTTCCATGGCCTTAATGTTATGGCCTCAAGGTTTTAGCTTCCTTGGGGTTCCCAGGTCAGGTGGTGGTACTGGCATTATTTTCAGAGACAAATTCAAGGTTTAATTGCTAAAAAGTACAGAAAAGACATCTGTTGAGTTTTCTGAGTGGCAAATTGTTACCCATCATGTGACTTTTCGGCTTATCATCTTATACCGACCTCCTTATTCTGAAGCTAACCCAATTACTACATTAACATTTTTTCATAAATATAATGATTTTCTTGAGGAATGTGTATTGTGCCTTGAAAGACTCATTCTGACTGGTGATTTTGATATTCATGTAAATGATAACAGTAATTGTGATGCTTGTAAGTTTGCTGATATTCTGAATACTTTTAGCTTGAAACAACATGTCTGTTTTCCAACTCAAGAGTCAGGTCATACCCTGGATCTTATCATTACAAGATCCACCAATGATCTATTTATATCACCACCACAAACAGAACTTAAACTATCTAATCATTGGTCACTCAGATGTGTTCTGAACATACCAGGGACATTGCTTTCAACTGAGTAAATCAAATACCGGAAATATTGGAACATTAATATTGACCAATTTTGTGAGGATATTGCTGAATCACCTTTAATTAAAACAGACTGGTTAGATTTGGAATGTCTTGTAGCTTGTTACGACGAAACATTAATTTCCATTTCAGACAAACATGCTCCAGCAGTTACCAAAGTGATTACCACTAGACCTACAGTGCCATGGTATTCAGATGATTTAAAAACACTACGCTCACAATGCAGAAAAGTTGAAAAACTGTATCGGAAATCAGGTTTGGAATCAGATAGGCAAATGTTTTGTTCACTTCGCAATTGTTACTCATTTCAGCTTGATTCTGCAAAAAAATGTTACTACACTACAAAGATACACGACTGTCAGGGTGATACCAAAAACTTTTTGGTATTGTGAAGTCACTGTGCAAAAGCAGACATGTGGATTCTTTCCTACCACATGGTAATGCGGAAGAACTTGCCAATGACTTTGGAAATATCTTTAGTTCTAAAATTCAAAAGATTAAAGACAATATTGACACTATTGAAGTTGACAGTTTTGAACTCTGCGATGAACTCCACTGTGTTGATGTGATTTTGTATTCCTTCACACCATTATCTGCACATGTTTCCAAACTAGTTATATCTTTTAAAAGTTGGAGTTGTAACCTCGATCCAATACCAACATGACTGCTTAAGGAGTGCCTTGAATCACTTCTCCCTGTGCTTACAACAATGGTGAATTTATCTCTCAGAGATGGTGCAATACCTAATAGTTGGAAAAAGCAACTATTGTCCCTCTGCTAAAGAAAGCAGGATTGGAGTTTTCATTTTCCAACTACAGACCTGTGAGTAATTTGACCTTCGTATCAAAATTGGTCGAGCGGGCGGTAGTTGACCAGATTGTTTCTCACTGCTCACAACATGCTCCCCTTCCAGATTGTCAGTCTGCTTACAGAAAAAAACTACTCCACAGAGACAGACTTGATGAAAATTCACAGCGATATTATGCTAAATATGGACAAACAACGATGCACATTCTTGTTTTTTTTGGATCTGAGTGCGGCATTAGTTCCGTAAACCACAGCACTCTTCTCAATACACTTCACTCTCAGTTTGGAATTGCTGGTGACATCCAACAATGGCTCATATCCTATCTATCATCTAGAAAGCAACATGTTTTTGTTAAAGGTGCTAGATCCAAAAACTTTCCGTTGGACTGTGGCGTATCTCAGAGCAGCTGCTTGGGTCCCATTTTATTCTTGTGTTATGTTTCTCAACTTTTCAGTATTGTGTCAAAGCATATACCACATGCCCATAGCTATGCTGATGATACTCAGCTTTACTGCTCATTCACTGCCGGCTCTATCTCAGAGAAAAATGCAGTCGGGGCAATGCAATCTCTTATTGCTGAAATAAGGTCTTGGATGGTCAAGAATAATCTCATGATCAATGACTCCTAAACTGAATTTCTTCTAATTGGCACTCGTCAGCAATTAGCTAAAGCTAGAGTCCATTACATCAAAGTTGGTGATGTTGAATTAAAACCATCTGTTAGTGTTAAAAGTTTGGGTGTTTATTTGGACAATCACATGTCTATGATTATTCATATTGGGAAAGTTTGTTCCAAAGCTTATTACGGTCTTTACAACATTCGTCAGATTGCCAAATATCTTAATGTAGATTCCATGAAAACCCTTCTTAATGCTTTTGTTATAAGTCACATTGATTAGTGTAATTCACTTCTTGTTGGACTACCTGATTATCAACTTTACAGAATTCAAAGAATACTTAATGGTGCTGCTCGGTTGATTTTTAGACTACCAAAATTTTCTCACATTAATGCTGTTTTGAAGTCCCTTCACTGGTTACCAGTCAAACAAAGAATTGATTTTACAATTATTTTACAAGTTTTCAAGTGCATTAAAGGGCCTTGCTTTAAAATATTGATGTGAAATGGTAGTAGAAAAACCATCTTGCTATGACTTTCATTTCAAGTTTCTATTTTCCCCCCGTATTAAGCATAAAACTCTTGGCGAAAGGGCCTTTGCTTTTAAAGGTCCTTGGTTGTGGAATTCACTCCCAACTAAACTTAAATGTATTGATAATGTATCCCTGACCTCCTTCAAAACTAAGCTTAAAACCTTTTGTTTAAAAAGACATTAATCTAATGTGCAGCTTGATCCATTGTATTTCTATTTATGTTGTCATTTCTGTATTCTTATTTTTGTTTTCGTATCTAATTTCCTTGTATGTAAAGCGCTTTTGAATGCTTTTACAAAATTATCGCTACATAAATTTATGTATTATTATTATTATGAAAATCGTTGTAATATTGTGTAGAATATTAAAAATAAGTGCAGAAGTTAGAGAACATATTTAGTCCAACGGAGTATATTTGTTCGCTACACTCGCTCTCACAGCGGAAAATGGAAGCTCAAAATTCTTCCATTGATCAATTCTATGGTAAACTCCTTACAATTGCGATGTCCATGAAGTTAAAGTTTATAATGCAATTTTTCTTGTTAGGCTTCATTCGAGCTTCCCAATAATATATCATATTATAGTTTTGGATATATTTAATCTGTATATTTGTTGTTTTGTTACGTGCAGAAAATAAAATACGACGACATAGTTTGCGAGGTTGGGACGTTTTTCTCCTCTTCATTTGCATTAATACCATATTTGGCTCGTTTTATACAATTTCAAGTGATTTCAACTCACTGAAAGTTGACCACTGGTGTGCAGTTGACGAGTGGAATATTAATTGCTATCCATCATGGAATTTGACAAATGAAGCATGTTCAAAATAAAAAAAAAAAACTTTCTATTCCTTTTTTGAGGGCTCAATGGAGAAATTAAATATGAAAAATGTATGATGTAAATGGAATGGATTTTAGTCCAGAAATATATCCATTCCCGATAACATCACCACGATATATTGTGACGGGTGGCTGGATTTACGACCGGTCAAGATATACGTCGACTTGAAGCACAGAAGTAAATATTATATAATAAGGGATTCTGTTACTTAAGCTAAAATAACATATCCCTGATATAATTACAGATAAATGCTTATGGGGAGTGTTTAAATTCGCATTAAATGTTCTGGAAAAAGGTCATTGGCTCGTGTGGAATGACGCAACTTTTTAAACATTTCATTAAATGCGTATATAAACACAATGCCAAAACACATTTTTATGAAATTTTGATATTATTTAAAAATTCATAAAAAGCAAGTAAAGAAGTTTACACATGTCGCTTGGTTTTATTAGGAAATTCACCTCTTTCAAATATAGAATAAATCAAATTATCAAGGTAGTGCATTACCGGGATATTATGCACAGGTAATGACACTCCAAATACTCAAAAATGTATAATTATAGTTAATATTTGTGTATCATTTATAATTTCTGTATTAATTACATTATTTGTATATTAATTGTAAATAGTTAAATTAATTACAAATAAGGAAAGAATAATACTATTATCTTCTATGGCGCTTTCAATAAATAATGATAATAGAACAATGTTTGGTGCTTATTTGGTGTTTTCAATAAATA
>JAIGNY010000218.1:30000-75000 GCA_020152595.1 Chiridota heheva
CCTTAAGAACATTCTTAATCTATGGTCAACTCGTGACCTCACACCCATAGGCAAAATTACTATCATTAAATCTTTGCTCTTTCCCAACTGGTTTACTTATTTACTGTGTTTCCAAACCCCCCTCATTTTTTGTGCGTAGGCTAGCTTGTTGCAGATAATGTGTTTCCGACTAGACTCACACTTAAGCAACCCATATTTCCCTAAAAGCGATAAACTTACGTTCTTTTCGCGCAGTGTGATGTGTTTGCAACTCTTCTATGACCTAGCTGTGGAAGAGTTTTTAATCAGCAACTTTTGACGGGAGAATTTTAGTTGGGTATTTTCCACCGATAATTTGTTGTTCGCCATGTTTCAAAACTTTTGTCGAGTGTCACGCGTCACGCCTGCGCATTTGTACTCAAGGCTTTTTCATTATACTAAGGGGTGGAGAAAAAAATATGTGTGCGATATCTATGTGTCGTCTTTAAAATCAGCAATTAATGATTCAAGCTTTTTCTGTATAGTGAACGATAAGTAGTTGCATTTCTTTGCATAATTCAAATTATTCTTTTACTTGTATTTCCATGATCTGATGAAAATATAAACTGGACCCCGCGTAGAAATTGCAAACGCCATTGCAATTGAATCAGAAACAACCAACAAGAAAAACCCCAAAACAGATCAGTGGGGAAGTAAAAGGCCTGGATCGGGGTATATGACGAATAACTAGGCTAACATTAGACCTAGGCCTAATTGATTTATTCGTTATTTATAGACCTAACGTTAGGCCTAATTCTCACAACCCACGTACACGTCACTGGGACATTTGTTCTCCGTCAGGCCATAGGCTAAGTCATAAATGACAGCAACGACAGCAAAATCCTAGAAAAGGGGTAGCCCTAGGCCTATGTGACGAATAACTAACAATGCCCTAGCCTAGGCCCACTAAGCCAAGGCGTATACCCTATGCAACCAATGGTAATTTAAAATGGCATAGGCTAGGCCTACGTATTAGTCATATCCCACAATACACTTTTTGACATACTGGTGGCGTGTAAAGTGGGTTATTATTTTTTCCATACATAAAGGTGAAGGTGCGTTAAACGTTAGGCCACCAAACTTAGACCCATGGTCAATGGGGCGAAATTCACTCCATGCTTGCTATCATACCATATTATGTACCTTTCTTGCTTAAATTCTTATACATTCTTCGAAGTTGTTTTAGTGCTCACAAAAACAAAGTATTAGAAGACCCTTTATGCTTGTTTTGGCGAAAAAAGTTTTTCTCAGTCGGACCTTCGAAGTTCCTGTCACTCGTAATTGTTTATGTTCGACGTCATATTACATCTATGGTTTTTGCACAGCTGATTGGCTGACAATTCATGCACATTTAAATATATTCAACTAACAAGTAAACAATTTATCGAACTTTGACCTCATGAATAACCAACAAAATTTAGTTCTGCTTTTAAAGTAATGGCTGAATAGTTGTTTGCATCGCGAACAGAAGACTCACAGAAAGTAGCTACCATTTCCAAGTAAGTTTTAAAGGGCAGGATTTTTTTGGAAAACGATAAATCTGTTGTGAACCTAAAGGTAAACCTTTTTCAATATTTTAGTGAAGAATATTCTCAGGAAATTGTGTAAAATTGAATAAAGTTGAGCCAACAAATTTTGTAATTCATCTCCAATGGCGTGCATACAAAAAAAAAAAAGCGTAACCTTCGTGAGACCACAATTCAGTAAATAACAGCAATCACACAATGTCAGCATACAGAAACGGGATAAAGTGGAAGAAATTACGGTCAAACAATGGTAAATGATTCCATAACTAGGCTAGGCATAGTTGAACAGAACTCTCCAATTTACGTGTGTTAAAATGATTAAGAATTTATTCATAAAAAAGTTTTAAAATTTACTTACTGTTGAAAATATTGTTAAACAATACAATGACTTACCTAAATTTTCTCAAACGTCCTAAGACCGTAACAAAATAGCACTTTTGTTGAAAAGTTGTGCGAAATATGGCATGTAAACAAATACAGCTGATCGCTTTGTTTTCATTCCAATGCGGGTTGAATGCGCGCGGTTGCTATGCGGTCTGATGACCTCAGGTTACATTTCGGACCAAATGAATACTAACTACACTGTACATGGCTGCTACACACAGTCAGAAAACGCTATATACCTTATAATGCTGAGACTGCTGCATTGGCTTCTCATAGAAGCGTAGTTGAATTTCGACTACGCGCTGGAAAAACTAGGCCTTTCCGCGACGATCGCATATCAACTTTTGACAATGCCTTTTATCGTAATGGATCACTTTTACGTAATACAAAATAAATAGATATGTCGGGAATAGAGAGTGTAGTTTCAGAATTGTGAGATTAGGTGATTGTGATATTTGTAGGTGCATTGGTTCTTTGATGTAGATCCGGGGTTTCGTTTGGTTTAAGACGATGGCCGCCTAAAAACAATTCTTTTTACCCTTCCATCGCTTATATTCAGAAATCTGGTTAATTCCTGAGTAGTGAGTACAAGGATGTCATTATCTTTGCGGTTTTCTTAATCTTGTCCGCAAACAACGCTTTAATATCCAGGTGTATAACCCGTGGAGGGTTACAGTCAAAATACTTTCTCTTCCGCAATGCAATTGAAGCGATCACACGTGTAGAAATTAAGCAGTGCTTGTATCCATTTTTTTAAGGTAAATATTCATCAATTCGTTGTTTCTTAAGTATAATGTGTCTGGGTAAGAATGGTATTACATGCCATTGTGAGGATTACTCATAGATTTGGTATTTTTTAGGAAAAATCTTGTGAATAAGATTCAGCTAATTTGCTGTGCATATTACATTGTGTAGGCCTATCTTGGATTTCGTTAACAGAAGCTGGGAATTGTTTGGGTATGTATTTTGTTGACTTCTCGTAGTCAACGGGGAGGAGGAAATGTTCTGTCCATAATATCGGTTAGCTTTAGGGCCTTCTTCTGGGTCATTTTATTCCTTTTGTTGCGATTTCCGTTAGGAGAAATATATGATAGCGCACTCTCATATTAATTGTGGGACCACTGATCTATGACAGATCACTGCTGAACTATGATATGAGATCACTGATCTGTGATTTGGGGTTAGAACAGCTATTGATCTGTGGTTGAGATAAGTACTTCCGTCAAGATGGCGATCCAAGATGGCGCCGCCCATATCGTTAGTTTGTGTAACATAACTCTATGATCCAAGATGGCGCCGCCCATATCGTTAGTTATCATAACATAATCTTATGTTTTTGAAGTGTGGGTTCTTATTGGGTATTACCCCTAACATTAAATTATTATATTATGTGGTTCATGATTTATATATAAATCTTTTAGGGTGTCAAGCCTTATTTTTCATTGTGCTTTGGCTATTTTTAGACTTGTAATCAGTACATCAGCTATGTGAGGAATACTTAATTCTTGATATTCTTTCTCTGTCAGACTGTATTAGCCACCAGGAGTGTTTTATTTGTGTTTTACGTGTGTAAAGTTTGTGATAATATTTCTCAGAATACAGAGTTTGTTGAACCTGAACGTGAACCTTAAAAGACGTTGTGTCTTTATTATAACTCTAAGCTAGTTTTAAAATAGTAATCCACGACAGATATATGCAATGATATTGAGACGTTCACTTACGTTTTGTGCATGAGTTTAATAAAGAAAAGTGTGAATACTTGCGTTTTCTTTCAAACAGCGCCTCGGATGGATGTATCTAATTAGTTAAAAAGTTGTCGAACAATAGGCCTTTTCAAACCTCGCTTAGCCCAACGTGAAACGTCAGGGTACTTTAACCAATAAAATGCGGGGAAATTTTCCTTTTTACTATCCAACCAATCAGTTGCAGGAAAAATTGTAAACAACAACATAAGCTTGTACGCACGTACATATTAGTACAATAAGTACATTACACGTACGTATGTACATAAATGTTATGTAAAATGCATGAGCTTTGTGTTGTATGCACACATAAAGTATTCTAAATTTGCGTCAAAGTTCTAACTACTCTGCCTGGATATTCTTTTAATTCTTTTAATGGGAATGGGTTTTTTTTTTGTGGTCATATTCCTAAAGGATCTGTACTGGCTTCCATTCAGACTGTCGCAATTAAGAAATACGCGATATCCAAGATTTAAAGTTAGAACTTGGCCTCACGTACGTTTATAACTATGTAGTTGTAAGCCCTATGGGCCTAGTGTGCACGTTAAAATGTTGTTTTTGTAAACGGAACATTGTATGTTTATTGGGGTTCACATTTCCTCAACATTAAAAATATTTGTGCACATTTGAAACACAAAAATAGGACGGAAAATGGCAAAAATCGTTTAAATTCGAAAACATTGATGTTCAGTGCGGAGAGCCCAATGGTATGAAATTGTGCCGTTGACCTTACTGCACAAAATGTGAAAATAGTAACTTCCGGCAGCAAATCCCTTGTTATCTGTGAATGAGAAAACTAGTTTTGCATATCGGGAAAATTGTGTGAATAGAGAAGATACAATTATACGAAGTTTTTTTGTTTGGTATGGAATTTCCTAACCAAATTATACTACCATTTACCCCATAAGCTAGTTACGTATATGAAAAGGTCTATACGCCTTCTTATATGGAATCGGTAATTCCCGCAAATCTCATTTAATTAATGTTACATGGCCGAAATTTACTTGACCATAATGGACCAATCAAATTCCGGGGATTCCTGATCGTCTGCACAATTTTCTAATGTATGGGGTCAAGCCCATTAAAAATACAATTTTACACAATAATCAACAGTATATAGGGGCCTACATACACAAATAAGCACTTTACCGAGACCTAAATGGTAGCGTAAATTGGTTAGGAAAATCCATACCAGACAAAAAACTTCGTATAAACTGTATCCTCTCCATTCACACAATTTTTCCGATATGCAAAACTACAGTGGGTGTACCAATTCAGCGTATTGGAAATTGTACTTCCGTTCGTTATATGTATAGTTAAATATTTCTGAAAAACGTCATTGATAAAAAGTTTAAGACTTAAATTTTCTAATTCAAATGTATTTGAACTCTTATATGAAACAGTATTTTTTAATTTTAATTTCGAAATTTCGACAAGGTGGACATGTAGCACGAAATGTGTACCGGTAGAGCGTATTTTCCACACACGCAATTTACTGCAATTAATCTCACTTTTATACAGGTACTTTTCAGTTGTTCATATTTGTATTGGTAAAAAGCATCTTTATTAAGCTCTTTGTTATGTTTAAATACAATGTTATCCGTCAAACATTAACCAAAACTGTTTTAAAATTGTAGTTATTTCTATTGTTTTCCAATGTACCAGTTGTACGAAAATTTAGGAAGGAATCAAATCAACGAGAAAAAAGTATTCCTCTGTTGTATATATTACTTAAGGAATGGCCATTAATACAATATGTCTACAGTTTTACTTTTAGAATCAAAGGTTCCAATTGTGTACTGAAATTTTATTTTCAATTGCAATTTTCTTTTTGTTCTCCTTACAAGTATAATGTGATGAGTATTTTCTTTACACTTTTGGTTTTATTTGTTCTGTTTTGAAACTTAGCTTTGATTATTTGCAACTTGTGGGCTGTTTTGAAACTTGACTTTGACACATTTTAAATTTCCCAGCCTAACTTCTGAGATTGTCATGCTGTTGCTAGAAAACGAGAAAAGGAAATGCTGGTGTTCCCCATATCACCCCTCAACCCCAATCACTTTCCCCTCCCCTATCAATCTTTAAAAAAAATTCCTTAATTCCTTGCAATTTCGAAAATGTTGGATGACCGCATGGGAGATGACATGATTTTTCCGATGGTTGACTAGTCTTTCCGGCAAGATGAAGTTTTTCTTTCTTGACTAATAAACCAATATGTCCACAGTCAGTATTATATCTTCTCTTTCGAAGTTATCTTCTCTAGAAAAAAAGGTGGTAGCACGATCCCATACACTCATGATATGCTCTTTGATTTTTCTTCGACTTTTTCGTGCATGCCAATATTTTAATTAAAAAAGCTTTTTTTGTGTTTCAGTTTTTCACTTTACTAAGAAAAAAGCTACCAAATGTTCATCAATTAATTTTGAACTCAAAGAGTTTGTCTTACTACTGTACTAACTGCATGCATGCAATAAGCCGTTTGCTCGTAAGCATTTTTATGAAGTCGGTTGTTTATCAAATTTCATTTTTTTTCTTTAACCTCCATTCCTTTCAACTATATACTATATCTCATTGCTGTACTGTTTCCTTCAGAAATCAAAAGTAATTTAATGATATTCTTATTGTACATCAGAACCTCAAAATTTTTGAATTTTTGGCTTTGTATTAGTATAAGTTACTGCTTTTGGTCAGGAGGATTTACCCACCCTGTTGTTTTGACTCGGCGGATATAAGGTATATTTTGCCAAAGCTTGTCAGCTTGTGTAAAATCAAGGAGCAAAGGCCCCATAAGCCCTGCACTTATTTGATGTAAGAATAAATCAATTGAGAAAAACATTTATTTTGTTTTGTAACGATTCAAATCGCAGAAGGTAAGAATTAAAATGATAAAAGATGTATTTTCGCACAGTTTTTCACCCCTGTAAGCTTTCGGTGCCCTCTCAGAAATCTTTACTGAGGGCAGTTTGCTCCCCCCCCCCCAGCCACCTTTCCACAGGATTTAGGAGTATTGAAAGGGCCAATTGATGGCCCCACAAAACAGGGTCAGGAGTGGCTAATTGCATTTCGACAGTTTCAGATTTTGGATGTGACAAAGATTTGGTGGAGGGGAAAAAATAGCTTACAAGTATAGAGAGAAAGAAATGTAAAGAACGAGTTCATTTATGCAACAGGCGACAAGAGAATGCAAATTGCATTTCAAAATACATTCTAACTGTTTAAACGGTTTGAAAATATGGATAAGATAGTTTTTTGGGGGGAGGGAGGGAGGGGGAGCAAAATTACTCAAGATTTCACAGGACAGGAGAAAATGCCAAGTTTTGGAAAGGGTATGCTTTTCCACGAAACTTTTCACCTCGTTACAGGGGCAATCCTATTGCTCGAGTTTTGGGAAAACCTGATGTTGGTGTTTTCATTTGTAGTCTGTGAATTATTGACCATGGAAAATCGCTAATGGAGAGTCACTGCATTTGAAATAAGCAAAGATTTAGTTGAAATTGGGTACGCTTTTGCACAAATATATGGGAGCCAGCCTGGCGGAGGTGGGGTTCCTCCACATTTTGATAAGTCCTGGCCGGGGGTGTTAGAATCGCAGGCCTTTAACATATGATACTTGGAATGCGACTGCTGGAAAGCAAATACAAACGTAACATAATAAATCCAGGGGATGGGGAGGCACGTGCCCCAAAAAATCTGCCGTGCCCGCCCCCGTGCCGACCCAAATGAAAAACAAACTTTCCATATTTTCCTAATACGTGTTGCATATATATTAGCCTAATTTGATCTCTTATTTTCATTAAAAAATATTCCGTCATTTTAGGTTATATCATAAACTAGGAATCTTTAGTATTTCCGGGGGACTTTCGCCTCTGGACACCTACAGTAACGAAACTTGAAATTGTGTGTCATGTAGATACAAAGAAGAAATGACCCAGACACCAACACCAATGACACCAACTCTTCCAAGGGGACTACCCCACCCCCAGACCTTAGGGCGATATCCCTCTCCCTACCGTTTAGATAAATGTCTAAGATGAGAGAATCCCAAACGTTTTAGAAGTTGAAGAGTTTATTAAAGTTTCAACATTTTCCTCCAGTTTTCAGTTCCTGGTTGCAATATTTACTTGCAGGGATTTGTTATCCCACATAACAAATTCCTGGTATAAGTACATCGTAGACTTGGAAGTCATTCTATTTCCTTCTCAACAACTCATTCGCACCACTGGCAGTATAATAAACCAAGGCTTATATCATATTCTGTATATGACCACAATGTGTGACCACATATTTTGTAAAATATATTAATGTATAATGGGAAGTTACGGGCCCATTATAGTTACGCCACTGGCTAGTTTTATTCAGTCACACCGTAGTGTTATCCCACATAACAAATTCCTGGTATAAGTACATCGTAGACTTGGAAGTCATTCTATTTCCTTCTCAACAACTCATTCGCACCACTGGCAGTATAATTAACCAAGGCTTATATCATATTCTGTATATGACCACAATGTGTGACCACATATTTTGTAAAATATATTAATGTATAATGGGAAGTTACGGAACCCTTATAGTTACGCCACTGGCTAGTTTTATTCAGTCACACCGTAGTGAAAAATAAAACTGACGTTTTCCGCTCAAAATTGGCAGCGATGAGGAAAAAGAAATTCAAATTATGAAGGGGGTGGGGTGAGAAGGGGGGGGGGAGAGAAAACAGAAGGAAAAAAACCATCTATAACTGAACGTATTTGACATATGTTATAATATTGTGTTTACAGTTAAGCCTCTGATGGCTTTAAGATTCCACAACTTGATCTGTACGACAGCAATAAGCGTGTGAATATAAACTTACAATGGAAATATTCCATTTCGATCTTAAGTTCTTTTTCTTTCAAAACCATGTATGGAACATTAAATCTTGGATTGCATTAACCAGAAAATACTCTTTGCCAAAAAGCAAATTTTGGTCCCGAGAGCGAAAGTGTCGGTGACATGAACAACAGCAAGAAGGGTATTTTTTATCTATTTTTTTGCTTTCAAACATAACAAGCACATTTCAAATACTAGACATTTAAAGGACTATGGACATCTAGAGTCAACATGTGCTTAATTTGTTTAAAATATGATTTTAAGCAGTAAACAGCAAAAAATCCATCAAAATTGGTTAAAAATTGACCAATTTACAGCATAATCTGTGACATCAATTGGGCAGTATCTTTCGTCTCCTTTTGTAGAACAATTGTTTTCTATGCCTGTATTAATTTTGTTTGAAATATAGCATTGGAGTTGGGGCAATTTCTTAAAAACTGGGTCATACACCCCGAATTATGATCTAGAATAGACATTCTAAAGTTGGTCAATTTGCAACAAAACAATCAAAGTAAACTTTCATAGTGGTGAAACCATTAAATACTTATAGAGGATTACACATGAGGAAAGATCACTAAATATAAATTATACGAACAGAAGATTCAACTTCATTCAATATGAAGAAAAAAGTATACTGTGGACAAATAAAACATTTTGTATAAAAGGGTACATGATGACATAAATAGATAACTGAATAAGGTTAATAAATTCATACTGTATCCGATGTGGGAAAAACTTCTCATAAGGTATACAAAAGTCACCATGTATAGTTCAAAGACACTTTTCAATAAAAGTCCAATAGCAAACAGCTGATTTATACAGCGCAAGCGCAAATAAGTAGGCCTAGTTACGAAAAGATAATACGCTCTACTGGTACCGGAGTTGCGCAAGCAATAAAGGTCGCGAAAACATGGAAAAACAATATTTACCATGCAAACTTTGTTTGTTTTGTTACTTGACAGTAATTTTCATATGTTATTTTACCTGCAAAGCTTGACCATGTGTTTGAGAATTTTTTTATTCGTGCGTTCCTGGTCAAAACGGAGAAAAAGTAGCATGATTATCTACTGTACGAAGTGACCCGAGCTATGTAGGCTCGAAATCACAAGACAAAAATGTTTCTATTTCTCGTGGACGGAAACATATTCTGAAGATATAGTTCAGCAGCAATCGCGATTGTGTATGTTTAAGAGTATGAACAATTAGTAAGATTTTAGCAATAAATGACTAGAAGTAAACGAATGAACAAATGCAAAATACGCGGAATTGGCACATACGCTGAATTGGTACACCTACTGTAGTTGGAGGCCTCAGGCCTGGTGTGCACGTTAACATGTTGTTTTTATGAACGGAACATCAGTACCTTCGTTGGGGTTCACATTCCCTTAACATTTACGAAATATTTAAAATATGTGTGCACATTTGAAACACAAAAATAGGACGGAAAATGGCAAGAATTGTTCAAATTTGAAAACGTTGATGTTTAGACCGGAGAGCCTAACGGTATGAAATTGTGTCGTTGACTTCACTCCACAAAATGTGAAAATAGTATCGAGAACTTTCGGCATCAAATCCCTTCTTATCTGTGAATGAGACAGCTAGTTTTGCATATCGGGAAAATTGTGTGAATGGAGAGAATACAGTTTATACGAAGTTTTCTGTTTGGTATGGAATTTCCTAACCAAATTACGCTACCATTTGGGTCTCAGTGAAGTGCTTATTTGTGTATATAGGCCCCTATATACTGTCGATTATTGTGTGAAATTGTATTTTTAATGGGCTTGACCCCCTACACTAGAAAATTGTGCAGACTATCAGGATTTCCCGGAATTTGATTAGTCCATTATGGTCACGTGAATTTAGGCCATGAGGCATTATTTAAATTTAAATTTTCTCTCGCTTGCCAAACAAGGGGTCAAAATTGATTTTTTTTTCGTACCAAACTACTTGTCCAGTCATAACATATCCAAAAAATGCTCACGGTGCCATATGGACAGAAACATTAGATCAACAAACTTTGGACTGGGGGTGAAATTACCGATGTGCTGAAGATTGTCTAATTTAAATAATTTTGGTGTTTATTTCTATGTTTTCCGACACGACAAATTCAACCGACTAACTTAAAACAATCCATTTTTTTTTCTTCCCGCTAAACGATCCAGTACTACGATGAGCATGAGGTAACATGTCAGGTGCCTGAACTTACACCCGTAAATGTTTCAACAAAGACCCCGTCAACAAGTCAACAAACAGACCAACGTTTTAATGAAACATTTTGAATCTGGTTTATAAAATATTATACATCAAAGCTAAACAAATTCTTATTTCCTTTCGAGCTTAATCAATTACGGACAATTATATATATATATATATATGGATTTGAACATTCAATACAAATTCAAATGCAGGTTCTATACGACTACTTTGCACCCTTGTCGGAATTCTGTATGTCGGTGTATATCTTCAAACTGCCTCCAACACGTTTCCAGAGCACAACATATCTGAGGAGAAAAAGAATTAGATAATTGATTAAAAAGAAAATTTGAAAAAATATGAAGGCTATAGGGCTATATGCTTCAGCCCATATAACTGCAGAAAATTCTTTAGAAAATAATATCTGGATATCAGGCATCAGGAAAATCAATTCAAAGACTTTCACATTAAGGAGAGGGAGGAGGTTGTGAGGTGGGGGTAGGAGGGAGTGGAGGGTCTTATGTCATCTAGCATCTATGCTTGGAGTTTGGGGACGAATATACTATGTCTCTTGCCCAGATATATCAGATCCTCAAATATAGGGAAGGGGGGGGGTGTGGGAGGGGGCGGGGGTGGGTGTGGGGGAGGGAGAGGAGGCTGAAAGTTTATTCACCACGAATCTCAACCCCCCCTTATTCAAAATTCTCATTTTTGTAACATTTATTTTCACGATTGTAGGATTGTTTTTATTATTTTTTTAAGAAAGAAAAATATACAATTAAGCTAGGCGCTACGCAGGCGCTACGTCGGTGTATACGATGTAATGCTACATTTTACGGCCAAGTGTGGTCAATTCAAATGAATATAATTGGGGAAATCAAAATCGGACCCGGTATCGGATCGAGGTATTATAAATTGTAATGGAATAAATCAGAAGAACAAGCCCCGAAAAGGTTGATATATTTCATATTTTTAAAGTGGGCCTATATAAGAGGATTTCTTCCCTGAAAAGTGTGCTTGTGTGTGTGTGTGTAGTGGGGAGCATACTTCTGCCCCACATTTTTGACTGGGGACTACCCCAGCCCCCAGCCCCCAGCCCCCAGCCCCCAGCCCCCTCAGCCCCGCTTCCTACGTCCTTGCTACATATAAGGTATACTTGCTTGACCCCTGAAATAATCCTTTAACCTGATACCGAGCATCCAAAGTTTGATGAAAGCAAAACAAAAATGTTGTTTTTATATACCCCTAACTGCCTAAGGCCGAGAGACCTATCCAAAGCCCCTGATTACAAAGTTAACGTGAGTGACAGTGGACAGTACAAAATATACTCATCGGCATACTTCTATTTAAAGGAAATGTATTGTCCGATAAATACGTTCAGAAAGGAATGCCGACGTGCTAATAACGTCACTTCCGGTTTTCAATTTTCCCTATTGATCGCTAGAAATCTTTAATGTTATCAATCGCACATCCACAGCATTGAGGAATTATGGGCCTACATTTAATATCGATAACATCACAGATTTCTCGCAATCAATAAGGAATATTGAAGACTGGAAGTGACGTTTCCGGCACGGCGGAGTTCATTTCTTAATCTATTCATGAGACGATACCTTTCCTTTAAAAATTGCGGAAAGCCGTGGAGACAGCAGGCCATAATTTGTTGGTGTCCCGAAAAGAACACCAAACACCATTCAGGGACGAATTAGTTACAACTCAATAGCGTATAGATAAAAGGTGAAGCCTTTGGGAAAGGGATAAAGGGCAATGCCACTGGTCAGAAATTCTAAAATGATCGATTCAAAATTTGTCTTAATAAAGCATTTTTTTTACATTTTACAATTTTCGGCCAAGAAAATTTTGAAATTTTGAAGTGTAATTCAAAAAATTGGAACATTTAAAGAATGATACAATTTGGAAAGTTCAGATACATAAGAGATCGTATATGATTCGGAAAATTAGCCAATTTAGATCATGATTCGGAAAGTGTATGACTTTTGTCCCATTTGGTAAAAAAGTCTAGTTATGCCACTAAGCCAAATCCCTGGTTCATGTACACAGGCGTCTTTAAGCTGGTTTTATAGAATGAATGTATTAATTGTAGGATTTGTTGAACTGTCAAAATATCGAAGGACGGTCTTGATCATTATAAGAAAAGAAACACAAATGAATGACAAATAGATAGAGATAGAATCGAGAGTCTAACTCTTAAAATACCAAAATTCCACTATTACGTCACTGCCAACAGATAGGTTCGTCCTAGGTTCTTCTACTGATTTTGTTTAAATCCGTTCCTCCCACATCCACCCTATCTATGGGTACATTTCTTGATTTACGGCTGGTTTAAGCGTCTAAATGCTTACTTTCCGGTGTCTAACACTTTTCCACCTTCTCCTTTAAATACATAGCTCCCACTTTCGTAGACGATGTCACCTCCTGCTGTCCCAACATCAATAGGTTTCAGCTCGCCATCTTTCACTCCCATTTCTCCATACATTTTTAACATTTCTTGAGCACCTGCATGTAAAATATACAAATTAAACAGGGATTCTTGTCCCAAGAAAGTTGTCTGAAACGTCACCAGTAAACCTGATACATAGTGACGACGCTTTCGCGACGTTTATTGATTGGCTTGTCAATATTTGTGTACATTTTTTGACCAATCAGAAACAAATAATTGTATTGCATATTTCTATGCTAACACGATTATGCTTCTACAGTTCAAAGTTTTTTCTTAATCATAACCAAATAACCTTGCCATTAAAAACTTTGTCAAAACAGAAAGTGCGCGTTTTCCTACTTTCGTCACAAGGACACTAAACATAACCTAAAAAGTATAAATTTTTCCAATAGCGGGACCTAATCTCAAAGTCGCCAAAATTGCACGTTCGCCACTATGTCAAAACAGGGACGAAGTGACCTGTAAAATGTAATAAAATGTACAATATTTTACATTTCCCACCTTTCTTAATATGACAGACAATTTTAAACCCAAAATGAGAAAGTTAGTTATGATAGACAGATAGATGCATCAGCAAAGGCAAGTGTAGGCTGCATGACATGAGATGTGGTCGATGGGAAATTTTTTCCCCAAAACAGACGGTAAATATATTGTATATTTTCTGGCATAATGCAAAATCCAGGCGTTCTTATTGGCGTTTTACAGTTTTAGTTCCTCTATGGAAGCGTTACATTAGTAGGCAGCGACAACTCAGTAGTGTGGTTAAATGAGTAGGGGAAGGGAGGGGGTATAAATGCGTAAGTGCATGGCGGATATCTGTATATCTGTCTGCAACTGCATCGGAATCAGTAACATTACATTTTCGGGCAATCTTTATTTTATCCAAACGAGATCGAGCTTTTTACAGTTAACATCTTCATCATTAAATGAATATCATGATCAGCGCTAGGGAGTGTCACATGTTTTTATGAACGGAAGATTCATAAATGCTTGAATGAACTCAAGTAGTTAATGAATGTGAAATAGATATACATGAAATTAAAGGACTAAAGGAGTAGTTGATTATGATTACGATTGTGTCTCCAATGTGCCAATGACACATGTGCCCCACGTTACGAGCCTCCGAGGGACCCTCCCCGAATGGGCAAAATGTCAGAATTCTGATGCCATTTGATGGCACGACTTCTAAAGCTTCCCAGTCTGACTCTGCTAATAGGTGACGTAAGTATGAGGAAAAAGCAGTGCAATCGCCCCACCACTGCAAGCCTCTAAAATAATTTGTTAGAAAACTATTCGAAAAGTAACAAAATAAATTTAAAAAAATGTAAGTTGATATGGAGATCATGGATATGTATACAGACAGATGGTTATTATAGACAGACAGGCAGACAGACAGACAGGCAGACAGACGAACAGAAAGACATTAAAAAGTAAGGCGGGCAAAATGATTGGTGGGTATGACTTTATGAGAATTAGAGTCAACAGGTCAAACAAATCGATTTGCACGGATGTAATCTGGTGATATACTGATAGATATATCACGTACAGGCGCGGATCTGGGAATTTCCAAAAAGGGGCGCGGACATCACTTCGGACTAACGTTTGTTCTGTCGTACATGAGGTTTGATACTATTTGCGCAAAACTTGCAAAGATGTTTATACTTCTCATACTCTAGCTCTAGACTTATGTAGATATCAACCATAAATTCAATTAGAATAGAAACTTTAGCAAAATGAGACAAAGTGCGGAGGGTATATGTTGTCTTATCCGCGCCTGATGAATATGTGAAACAATTAAGATCTCATCTGCTTTAAAATTTCCTTGCAAAATTATGTGGGCCCGACATCATTCCATTTGTGTCTAGTGGCGGCGCTATACGAAGTGAAGCATGGGGAATTCCTCACTCCCCCCTTACGAAATCGCTTCCTCCCCCCCCCCCGAAGTTGGCCCCCTCGCCAGAAGTTTTGGAAAGTGACATATTTTGTCCGATGTATTGGCTTTTGCCCCAACGAGACAAAATTGTCCCTCTCTTGCCTCCATTACCAAAATCCTGGCGCCGCCACTGTGTTATGGACAGTTATATATACACGGACAGAACAGACGAGCAGAAAGGCCTAAACAAAACCAGGGAAGTGATATCAAATATAAATGTCACTTTCCTGGAAATATCACTTTCCTGGAAATGTCACTTTCCTAGAAATGTCACTTTCCTGGAAATGACACTTTCCCGGAAATGTCACATTCCTGGAAATGTCACTTTCCTGGAAATATCCAATTCCTGGAAATGTCACTTTTCTGGAAATGTCACTTCCTGGAAATGTCACTTTTCTGGAAATGTCACTTCCCTCATCAGAAAGAGATAAGTGGGAAGGTGAATAGACAAAGGAATAGATATTGGAAGGATATGTGTGCAGTATTTTAGTTTTTACCTGATTTTCCTTCAACAAGTGGAAACCCCGGCGCCATTATTTTTGCGTCATCCGTGTAGTAGCCAAGCATTTCCTCCATGTTTCCCGATTTAAAGCTGGTAACAAACTTTTTGTGCATTCCTTCGATTTCCTTTTTAAGTCCTGAAAAAATATATTGTCATTATTATCATATAGATTTAGTTCCAATCAACTTCAGTGGTCAAGTAATTCAGCTTATATGAAATACTATACTTTAAAAGAAACAAAATGTTGAAGAAATTAATTCAATATCTTATTCCGTTATCAGTCCGGTTCGTACCCCCGATCGAGAGAACAGTTTTGTTGTTCCGATCCTTTACAGAAGCATCCCACAATGCATCTATCCAAATTCAAAGTTTGTATAGGAATAACCGGGGGAATAACCGGGAAAATCAGACACATTTCGAGCGCGGGGAACTTAACCACGGCGAAAGGTTCAAATTTTTCTTCACGATTTGAAATAATGGCATATAAATTATCTTTTCACCGTGCGCCTTTGAAATTCACTATGCGGTTTCCGAGAAATTTAAAGAAAAATAAAGAATTTTTATTATGTGTTTCTGTTAGGAAGTCGCGCTTTAACAAGATTTTCTGAAATTATGAGAAACAACTTGGGGATTTGTGAAAATTATTCAACAATAACCGTGATGACAAAGTAGTTATTTTACTTTTGCAAAATTGAATATGAATAAAGCAAAACTTTGTTACAAACCTTCAATGAAACGACTGATGACTGATGTCTATGACTGAAAGTTCACAATACAAATTGCGGCTTCTATATACTATTGTAAGCTTAGTGCGCATGTTTGAATCTCCCGATCGGGGGACTAATTGAGTCCCCGATCAGCGGTACGAACCGAGCTGATTATAAAGATAGACTGTCTTATTTGCGTACAAATGGCTGGTGCGGTACGCTTACTATGGAAGGCTGGCGCCCTCATCCTCACATTCTACACAATTGTTAATATATTTTAGAAAATGGATTGAACTGTCTTCAGATGGTAGATTATAATTACCCTTACTAGATTTTGTTTTTCTACTTGCGTAACATATCTAATAGTTTTTAAACCACAAATTCGCAGGACAAAATATAATAGAATACATTAAGACTTTGAGAAATTAAAATCCTCAAATTTGCATTTCAAGATCCGCACTTATAGGCTTTCGTCACAACTCCTTTCCTATTTTTGTCTATAGTATGAAGAATACGGTGACACGTTTTTGTAGAGTCTCACAAGCATGATCTGACTATCCATCTTGTCTATATAAATGACTGAGCTCCTGATTCTAATAATAAGTGAAACTTATATAGCGCTAAATCAACTGGCGGCTGCTTAGAGCGCTTAACAGTAAATTCTAAATATGAAGTGAAATAAAATAAAACATAAGATAGCATAAAAGATAAAAGCCAAATATAACACTAAAACATAAAACTAAAGACAAAATAAGTAAGATACATGACTACGAATAAAAAGCAAGTTTGAAGTAATACGTTTTTAAAGCAGTTTTAAAAGTGGCCAGAGAATTACTTGATCTAATGTTGAAATGCAAGATGTTCCATAATTTAGGGGCGCAAACAGAAAAAGCCTTGTCACCTGCCTTGGATTTGGTTTTCTTCTCACACAAAAATTGAAGAGACGATGATCGTAATGACCTGTTCGGGGTATAAGTTTCAAGGAGGCTAGACAGGTAAGAGGGTGCAAAACCATGCAGGGCTTTGTACGTTAAAAGATTGATTTTGTATTTTATTCTAAATTCAATTGGGAGCCAGTGAAGGGATTTTAAAAGTGGGGTAGCGTGGTCTCTTTTACGTTTCATGTAAACTAGACGAGCACTGTTATTCTGCACAAGTTCAAGTTTGCGAGTAAGACATTTGGGAAGGCCAATTAATAAACTGTTAACATAATCAAGACGAGATGTTACGATCGCATTAACCAGAGTGGCGGTAGCATCTAAAGTAAGGAATTGACGTATATGAGCAATTTGACGTAGTTGTGAATAGCAAGATTTAACAACACTGTTTACCTGTGGAACCAAGTTAAATTCAGAGTCAAACATTGCCCCGATGTTGCGTGCTGAATGACTGGCCTTAAGATAAGTATTACCTATCTTAACTTTTGAGATGTGTGACAATGCTTTTTTTGGTGTTTCTTTTACAAATGATAAGGAACTCAGATTTAAAGTCATTCAACTTCAAATGGTTGTTTATCATCCAAGATCTTATCTCACTTACAGCTATTTCAAGCCTATGCAATGTAACCTCAGCTTCAATTGGATTGCATGACACATATAATTGTGTGTCATCGGCATACATGTGCATTTCAATACCATACTAATGGGAGTTATAATAACATAACGTTGCACAATACACACGTCATTTGGTAAAGAATGACCTTGTATGATACTCTGCCTTCCAGCTGTCCAGTGGCAAGTCCCGTTTGCCCGTTGACTAAAGGACGGATCTTGAAATGGGATCAAAAAGCTTCAATTTTGGACTCAAAATCCTCCAATTATAGGTCAAAAATCTTCACTTTTGTTGGAAACATTTCAAAATGGCGCCCCTAAAGTCGGGCCATTCCACTCGGGCCAAAGTCCTTTGACCAGGGCATTATATGATTGGGATCAACAAATGAATGGAAGTAGTTTCGGCGAATACACACAGTTTTGGGACATTCTTTTTTTGTCTGCTACATCTGCTAAGTATTTTGTATGTACGAGTTGATCAACTGTTTTCTGTTTTATAAGTTAACGTTACAGTACACAAAGTCAACTCATTATTATTTTATTAGACGTAAACTATTTACGGCTTGAATAAGGCTAGACTTGTTAGGTACACATTCCTCAGTGCGAATGACATTAGGAATGCCGTACGTGGCGTTATTTAAGGGACAATGGATGTCAGCTTTTCAGACCGTT
Source organism: Chiridota heheva (assembly GCA_020152595.1). Lineage (NCBI taxonomy): Eukaryota > Metazoa > Echinodermata > Holothuroidea > Apodida > Chiridotidae > Chiridota > Chiridota heheva. Next base: position 48,555 of record JAIGNY010000218.1, read on the forward strand.
CCCGTTGCCGCGGGATATTGGACGGTTGAGTGACTTAAGCGGACGAGCCTATAGGCGAGTCTGCGGGGGAGATCAACCGTCCAATGTCCCGCGGAAACGGGATGGTATGGAAAGCTATACGTCCATTATCCCTGTGCATTCACACTGATTCATATTTCAAATTAAGAAGCAAATAATAAGCAGGGGACGTAATATATAAGAATAAGAATGAAATGACAAGAATTGAAACACGGAACTAGTTTAATTGATTGAAGTGCCCCTTCGGGTGAAAATATGCTCTCAGGTAAAGTATGCAGGTTCGCCCACCAGTACCACAATTAAACAAAAAAAGGTGGGTCAATAAAGTTAACAGCACAATGGCACACCATTACATATTTGAAAAATATCGGACTTGTATTCCTTTATTTCAATCGTTCTTTGAATGGAAGAAGCTGAGTATAACGCAGATTCAAATAATACTTGAATCTCTGTTATTCTCAATCAAACTGTATCAAGAGAAATATAGAAAACAAGATTTAAAGGATATGTTTGTCCTTTATATTTTGAATAGATAATATTTTGAATAAATCGGAAATTCCAGCTGCGTTTGTGGTAAATTCAAGACTTCTCAGTATTGTAAGTTCTTTATGATTAATATAGAATGAAGGACAATCTAAATGCACTATACAAACTCCATGATTACAGGATTACCACTCACCTGCCATGGTGATCCTCTGACGGTTTTCGGAGCTAAGCAGCTAAAAGTTGAATTGCAAAGTGCAGTTGTACCTTTGAAAGCCGCAATCGAAGTGATTAGAATAACTGATTGTTTCTATTTAAATGCATGTTTATCTATGTAAGCATCAATATCATTTTTGATAAGGATATATATCTAATTTTGGATATTACAATAGTCATTGATAAAACAGAAAGAGTTCAGAACTTTGTACGGAGTTTCACAGGAATCGCAGATATTTCTTTTTAAGAGTTTAATTTGAATGCTTGTGCATTCGAGACTAACTTTCGTCTGTTCATGCATTTAATGTTTAATACTCTATGCTGTAAACTTTTTTTTTGATCAAGAAGAGAAAGAAGTTCAAAGAAAGGAGTTTATTTCAAAACAGAAAACATTGCACGGGAGCGCAAGTAACTGACTTTAGCGGATTGCCAAAATTTACAGAATCTTCATCTCTGAATATATACATACTTTTGAGGGCCTATAGACAGATAGACCTCAAGAGACGTATATACTTCAACAGTACAATGCTATTTCGTCCCAATAAATAGTCCCATGCAGCCAGTCTGCGGGTCCCGATCGGGAGATCTCAGAGTTCACCCGTTTGGGAGATCGGGATATGCGCAGTACGAGCCCATTCATTATCGAAGCTTCGCCATAGTCTTTGGTGTGGTCGCTTTGTGTAATATTTCTTAACACTCCGTTTTATTAAAATAAAATGATGGTACAGAAGTTTGATTTGGCTCTTAGAACATGTATTACAATGTTAGTCAAAACCAATTCCCGAACAAGTCTTCAAATTGTGTTTATCTTCAGAAAATGTTATTAAAGTGCGACTGTTAACGGTTACACATAACAAGAGGTCACCACTTTTCTTCAAATTTCTCGAAATTTTTACGGTAAATTTTAAACGCGTACGGTGAAAAGATAATTAATATGCCATTATTTTATATCATGAAGAAAAATTTAAGCCCTTCTGCGCTCGAAATTTGTCTGATTTTTACATAATTCCAGAATTTCAGGTTAACTTGGGCCCTATAATTTTGTCACTATTGTAGTACCGTGCCAGAAGAAGAAGAGAAGATTGAAAGGTTTAACATGATTGTGCAGACGTTCACGCACCTGCAAAGAGTGAACGTTCGAGAGCACTTGGCGAGTGAACAAATTTTCATTGAGAGCACTCGGCGAGTGAAAGCTCTTAGATTAAGTCCATGCAAAACAGGTCGCGAGATTTGATTGGATGTGGACAAAATGCTTAAAAATTATCATAAAAAAGACCACTTTTCGGTCAAGAGCTTCTTTAATTGAATAAATGTTCATATTTATATGCATGCGCATATAGTAAGGCTAGTTTGAAAGAATATATTTCAATAAAGATAGCTATCTAGCTGAATAGCGTACATTACTGGGAAGGTATAGTCAAGACTTAAGATGGCAAGAAAATGATAAAATCTGTTCAGAAATTACTATAGAAAAAGGTGATCGTTTATCACGTAAGAAAATTTGCAAAATAAATTATCCAAAAATTGACAAAACAAAATATCTAATAAATATCTGATAGATATTTTCTTTTCAAAAATGTACCCTAAACAAGCATAGGCCTTTCGCAGACTTATTCAACACACATTTTACCTCCCTCGCTCCTGGGTGCACCCCTCTATAAAGTGGCCACGTCCCGGTCTCCAACCTATCCTAAACGTATACTACAAATTAACTAAAAAATCCTTTCCCGAGTTGAAGGCCTGTGCTTGAAGGTTTTTGTGCCAAACCTAACGAAATCGAATCTCGTCAAGGCAACACTTTTTCTTCGTCTTTTCTTCTCATTTGAATTAAAACATGGAGCTATTAACCAAGTTAATTTCAGTTTATAGCTCCATTATTAAAACTATCGTCAAATTTGTACAATTCACTTCAACTCGTCCATGTCATGATGTTTCGACACGTACAACGTAAATGTACCTAATCTCCATGTACACACACACTATATGCGCAGGCGCTTGTAATACGTTGATGACGTGTGTAAGTACATGACGTGTACTTACTGATGTCATTGCGATTTGTTATGAGACGACATTGCGTCTTTAAGCGGATAAGAGTCGATGACTCACTGAATATGTAGTAGGCTGACAGGACGTACACCTACAAAAATGGTAATCATTTAGAGTTGAGTAGGCTGAGGAATTACCCATATATGTTTACGAAAACTGAGCATTTTTACTAAAAACCGCCGAGAAGGAGTAAGGGATGAGAATTGGCCCGGATCTGAGATCCTATAGGCTAGGTTCATAAGGAATATGCGTGGCAAACAGTGGGCCTCAAAAATTGGCGAAATCCCATGCTTGCCAGTCTCACATGTCTCCGAGTCAGACAATAACGAAAACGGTGTAAAATTAGAACAGAAATAGGTGATGACCTGGGTTTTTCTTTACTTTTCAGAGTTTTCCGATATGGGGCACAAAATGTCAGTTTGCCCCGCGCGCCCCACGACTTTCACGGCGGCCTTGCTATGAGGACATGTGGATATGACGCTCACAATGATTGTATGCATTTAAAAATCATTTCTTACCTTGTTTTTTAATTGTTGAATGTGCATCTTGGTTAAATAGCCAAGTTTTGTTGGGATAGGTGATTGGTGGGTGGGGCGAGTGGGGGAAGTATAGCGCTCTACCTGAACCCACTTCGCCACCAGCAGGGCTGCAATTCTCCTTTACAAATGTGGGGGCCATGGGGCCATACCTTTTTTCCAAAAAGTATATATGAGACAAGTGTTGTTCAAAACCTTATTATTTTTCAATCTGACAGGTAGTGGGGCACAAGTCCGCCTGTGCCACATGATTTAAGGCCCTGACCTCCACTCACTTCCAACTTTGTGGAGGATAATTTATTATTCGGTCCTGTTCGGTCAAGTTGTAAAGATGGTTACATTGTGCTACCGTAGGCTGGGATGGACTGCTTAATAAATACACGACGGTAACTTACTTGTCACCTACTTCAAACAAACTTGAACGCATGCATGGCCAATTGAACCCTCTTAAAGTAATAAGTCTTTTAAAGGTACGAAAGGTTTAGCAAATATCAAATGTTGTTAATAAGAAAACACGAGCATAAATTTAGATTGAGTGACTGATATGAGCACGTATACAGATTGCAATCATATATTTGATGAGATCGACGTATGTAGGGCAATAATATTTTTTGAAAGAGAACCTTGAAATACGTATACCAGACAATGTTGGCTAATCACTTTACAATTTGTGTTCAGTAATATGACGGGGTAAGGAACAAAATACATGTTAGCTTAACGTTTCAACGAACTTCATTAATGCCAGCCTGTGCAATATCAATAAAAATAACATTAACCTTTATGGACTATATTTAGTATATTAAACTAATAATCATCATCAATGTAATTAAACGGAGCTTCAGATGTATTCTTGGTACTTTATTACCCTTTGTTTGAATGGTGATTTCTTAAATCAAGACATCGTATGCTTTTGGGTGAAAAGTCAAACTTGATCAAAACCTGTGAAGATCATTTTCTCTATAGCTACATTAATCATGTGGTATATAGACATGTATAGGCATCATTAGCTAATCTATTTTAATTTAAGACTGTCCGATATTACATGGTTGCCCCGGTATTTTATTTGTATATTCTTTGTTTTAAATGTATATCATCACTCTTTGTAGTGTGCAGTGAAATATATTCCTTCCAAACTTTGAAGCTACTAAGATTTGGGAAAGAAAGTTAAACTCTTAAAGAATTACCTAAAGATGCATAAAATTCGCATGAATTAAAAATTCAACTCTTCAAAAACTGCTCAGATTTTACTGTTTCAATCACAGATAGAAATTGCTACATGTCCAAACGCCTTAAAGGAGTTCTCGGCCGAAAGTTAGAGCGTCTTTTTTGGAAAAAATGTGGGCATTTCGTCCACATCCAGTCATATCTTGCGATCGGTTTTTTCATGTATTTATTCTCAATGAAAGTTCTTTCACTCGCCGAGTGCGCTCTCTGAAAGTTTGTTTACTCACAGAGTGCTCTCAAACGTTCACTGTGTGTGTGTGTGTGTGTGTGCGTACGTACGTAAGTTAACTTATGCACACGTAAAGCAGTTATACCTTTTGAAGTTTTGATCTTCTCTTCTTCTTCTCGTACAGTATTCTAACACTAGTAATACAATTAAAGGGCCTACGTTTATACATAAAACTTGATATTTTAGCCGATAAATAAGCCTGGGCCTAGGAGGATTTCGCTATACTGTAGGCTAGAAGTACGACTATGAGTATTTGACTGTAACGTTAGTGTAATAAGCCCCCTTTCCAAAATGGCAGCCCCTACAAATATCATGTCCTAATGTTACGCTTGTCTAACGACACACTAAGCCTCGACGTACGACGACGAGTGAACACACAATTACAATGACGGGATCGTCGCCTGCGTATTCGGTTATGATAGTAACAATGCTATCACAAACGCTAAATACGACCCGGACGAGAACACAGGTAAGACGTACGGACATACATAACATCGACAACCAAGTCAATGTCCACGGCCTCATCGCTGAAGTTACCAAATGACAACTGGAATGCATTCCAAACGTAAAAAGACGCCAAATCCAACCAAAGTTTATTAGGGGAAGACGTTTACAAGAAAAAATAATAACGAAAAAACTTCATGTGCATTTGTGAAGTCCTAACAACCGGCCGAGTACCCATAGGTTATGGTACTCGGCCGGTTGTTAGGGCTTCACAAATGCACCGGAAGTTTATTTCGCTACAGGTACTCGGCCGGTTGTTAAGACTTCACAAATGCACCAAAAGTTTATTTCTTTACTGGTACTCGGCCGCTTGTTAGAACTTCACAAATGCACAGGAAGTTTATTTTGTTACTATTTTTCCTAGTAAACGTAATCACCCAATAAACTTTACTTGGATTTGACATACACAACCGAAACGTAGGCCTGTGTGCATGATCGACAGTGCACTACAGCACAGCAAAGCTATGAATATTCAAATCTAAAGAGGCTGTATGAAAAGCCTATACAACTTGACACGCACTGGATTATTTAAGAGACTCCCATAAAATACGCCATCATTTTTCAGCCGAGTGCTCCTTTAAATCATATTATAGTCTGATAGTAAGCAGCTATATTATTTTGTACGGCGAACCCCGCGGCTTTATACAGATCACATGCGTGGGAAGCCGGTCAGGAGAAACAGTTCCCAAGACATGGTACCTTCCCATTTTCATGGTATGGCCTTCTTCTCGGGCAAGAGGTAAAACTGTAAAATGGATGGAATTTTATTAAGTGAAAAACAAAGTTGACGAAAAATCGCTTTTCGAACAGTAAATCACATGCAGAGGATTTCGTCATAAGCCAAAGTTTGATGATATTTACCAGTATAATTTTTCGCTTGAAACCGGAAAGTTTTGGAGTTTCCTTTCCTCTGACATGTTGGAGACAAGCATAGTTATAACCAAGTCATATTTTTGCAAGTCAGGTCAAGTTACAAGTCACTTGTTGACAAGTCAAGTCACAAGTCGTTTGCTCACGAGTGAAGTGAAGTCACAAGTCAAGTAAAAATGTATGTGACTGGGCTGCTGGGCAGACAACTCAATATCTTGATGTAATTCTTTAAATTTCCTTCATAACTCTTAGTCACTGAAATGATGGAAAAATCTATTCCTGCTAGAATTTTATTAGGAGCATGGCAAAACAAGCTTTGATACTTTTCGTTACAACCTGCTGCTCCACTTTAAAGAATTATGATAAACATTTCAAAGCAAAGGATTTCAAAAAGAAAATACCAAGGTTGCCTTGTAATACATAGCAAAATTGCCTGAGATTTAAAATAGTCAATGCATACCGATTTTAATAAAGTTTTGCTACTATGATAATTTTTAATATATTTTAAAGCAATTTTGCCATGATGTTGCCAATCTATACGCGCTTTCTGTTTGCTAACAAGTTTCATAACTATGCTAAACAATTAGAAGAAAAACCTGGGTAATTTATAACGTAACTTTTTATAAGGCAACCCATAAAAAACAAATGTCACTTCTTGGGGGTGGATGTTTCTCACGCCATGCACGATCATCCAGTGCTAAGTGAGAACTGATAAGCTGTATCACCTGTATAGTCGGAGGTAAGTTCATTAAGAAAGCCATACAAATGAATTTGATATTATCTTACCTAAACCCATTTCATTTAAAAACGTTTAATCTATATACAGATGTAAGCATTCTTGCTTCGAACATTTCCGAAGTTAGCTGATTAGATCCATGAGGCCGTGACTTCTAAAACAGCGTCTACTTGTCCACGACATAAACGCTAAGTTAACATAGACCGTCAGATATAAGACAAAATGGGGGCACAAAAATATGATGCAGAGAGTGGCGAAATGAAAGGGTTTTTCTGTACACCTACCCAAAAAATAATTTATTTTATGTTCGAAGTTTGTGTACTCAAAAAGCAAAAAGGGAACCAGTGATTGATTATAATGATTGTACGCAATTACAATGATTGTTCACAATTATAATAATTTTACGCAATTATGATGATTGTACGCAATTATAATGATTGTACGCAATTATAATGATTGTACGCAATTATAATGATTGTAGGCAATTATAATGATTGTACGCAATTATAATGATTGTACGCAATTATAATGATTGTAGGCAATTATAATGATTGTACGCAATTATAATGATTGTACGCACTTTGCAATTGTACGCGCTTTGCAATTGTAGGAACATGGTGGAATGTTTCGCCCATACCCCTACACCTTTCGTGGCGCACACTGCCTATACAACATACAAACTCTTGAAATTCAAAACTTCTGAATCTGAATAGGTGAAGTCGGCAAAAATCTCTGGACCGAGCATAACAAAAGTGTGAGAAGAACAGAAATCTGTTAACAATACAAGTGTTAGTAAGTTCTGAAGTTTAGCTTAAGTTTGTCAGCATTTTGTTTTTCAGCCCAGAACATAAGCCTTAGGACGCAAAATGAAACATCCATGAGGCATAATTTCCTTGACGCCCCAAGGTCTTCCAAATTCAACATTGAAAATATGGAGAGCTGAGAAGTTGAGAAAAGGAAATAATCAAGAGAAATACACTAAATACATCTTATAAAGTTGAATTGTTCAAACAGCTTTCTCAAATATATAGCGAGAGCTTGCACGCTCACAAAAGTATCGATTCTCTAACCTCTCATCCACACTCTAAAAATAAATGGTCAGATTTGACCATTACATGGTTAACTGTGCAGCGAACCAACGTTGGTCAAAATTAAACGACCTTTACGTGGTTAAAATTAACTACACTGTTTAATATGATAATTATAGACAAATTTGACCATAATGTGGTCAAATTTGTTGTTCATTTTGACCAAAGTTAGTTCGGTGCAGAGTTGACCATGTTGTGGACAAAATGTTACCAATCCCTTTTTAGAGTGCAGTCGTTTTCCTATCATTGATTAAGTTTCCTTTGCATCTTTGATACCTTCAAATGCAGTAAGCCTATATTTTGATGATAATATTTCAATATAACTTAAAGTGTCACGGTGCAAAATTGAGTCTTAAGCACATGAATACAATACATAATACTTGTGAAAAATTTCTGGGCAGCATTAAAGTAAAAAAAGATATTGAACAATGAAAAAGCTTCAATCAGGAAAACTTATGTATGACCTGCATGTCATTTATGTTATCCACCATATCCACAGGGGTTAAATCCACGACATGGCTGTCATCTTAAATAGCACATGTCTGACATGCATTTCGCCCAAGTTTATACCCGTCTAGCCATGACATGCACTTTCTTCGTAGATCTGGGCAAAGCCCCAGAACGACACTTATGGTAAAAATATCAACGGGAAATTACATGTGGTATCTAGTTTAGTTTATTACTTATATGGCGCATTATCTAAATAACTTATTCTAATGCACCTTACAAAATATGCATATAAAGAAAATAAATACAAATGTGTAAATAAGATAAGGATGAAATATAAAAAATAAAAAAAAGTACAAGAAAATTATGAAGAGGACTTGAAAGCACAATTAAATAAGTGAGTCTTAAGCAAGGTGTGGAATTGTTTAAGGGATTGAGCAGATTTGATTGAAAGAGGTAAGTCATTCCAAAGTTTTGGGCCAAATATTTGGGAGAAAGTTTACACCTTTTTTTTCTTCAGGAAATTTTCTTTAAACTGACAATTTCCTTTATTTTCGGCAGATTTCCTTCAAATTCTGGGAAATATTGCTGTCTTTTTACTTAATTTTACCCAATATTTCTATAATTTGACCAAGTTTTTTTCAAGTTTCTTTATAGTTTTACCCAACTTTTCAATTTGATGTTGATAGTTTCCAATTTGCAGTTCAAGTTTCCTTTATAGGTAATTTATCTTTTATCTTAATCCCCAGAGCAAGTTATTCGCTTTATATTTTGCTCCAGTGGCTGGCAGAGTAAATGGCGTGGAAGAAAGTATAATGAAAATAGAAAATATGTTATCAAAATGAAACATTTTGGACCTACAAAATGCTCTAAATCGCAGAGCTTCCGTATGAATAAGTGACAAATTTCCCAACTTTTGGAGATTAGTGAAAATTCCTTAAAGGAGGCCTCCTCCCCATCCTTTGGTTGGCGGACACCGATCTTAGTCGGAAAGAGATGTCGGATGTACTTGTATCAGAGTATATCTCAGTCATGCCCGACTCAGCTAGATATCAGAATCATGTCCTCCCTGGCATCATCTTTAAATTAGAGATGCATCTCAACCATGCCCGAATCGTCTAAATATGAGAAACATCTCCACTAGACTCGAAATAATCTGATGATACTAATTGGGTTCGGGTTGGGCTCGGCATGATGCTGATTGGGCTCGAGTTTGGCTCGGTATGATGCTTATTGGGCTCGGGTTGGGCTCGGCATGATGCTGATTGGGCTCGGATTGAAATTAGCATGATGCTGATTGCACTCGGGTTGGGCTCGGCATGGTGCTCATTGTGCTTGGGTTGGGCTCGGTATGATGCTGATTGGGCTCGGATTGGGCTCGGCAGCTCGGCATGATGCTGATTGGGTTCGGATTGGGCTCGGCATGATGCTGATTGGGCTCGGGCTGGGCTCGGCATGGTGCTGATTGAGCTCGGGTTGGGCTCGATATGATGCTGATTGGGCTCGGGTTGGGCTCGGCATGATGCTGATTGGGCTCGGGTTGGGCAACTGGGAAGATTACCGCCCACCTACATACCTGTATGCGTTTAAAATCTAGAGCCCCGTCGATGATCATTGGCAATTTTTGGGCATCAAAAACTATAAATCTTTCGGGGACTTCGCACCTGGACTCTACCAGAGCTGCGTCAATGAACCTAACAATTTTGGCCACATTTTCTCCATTTCCAGCGGTAGTTTCTCCTCTGCCTGCATGTTAAGAAATGGTAACACAAATGCTTAATTTGTGGGTAGATTTTAACATGAGAATTTGAAATTGTCTTCTTTTCATCCGTTTCATTTTGGAATTTTGTGTTGATTTTAAGCCATTTTGGAACAAAAAAGACAAAGGCTTCACCCTTAAATCCCTGCACAATTTTGCGAGAATTTTTTTGATTTTCATGAGAAAAATTTATCCTCTGCCTTTTAAGAAGTGGTTACCCTATAATGCTTATAGGTTATGTGAGTCGATCTTTACATGAGAATATAAAATTGTTTTTTCAGTCTGGTCTGATCATCACTTAGATTTTCCGAACTTTGTCAGTTTGTGTTAATTTTCAGCCATTTGGGAGCATCAAAGACAAGAATTCTTGAGACAGAAGCTTATCTGAATCGATTTTAACATGAGAATTTGAAATTGTCTTCTTTCATGGCTTTTTATTAATTACATTTTCCGAACTTTGTCAGTTTCTGTTGATTTACAGAAGTTTCGGAAGAAACTCGGGGCAATGGGGCAAAAAATCAAGTAAGAGCACTTTTCAATTTCAAAAAGGGGCACTTTTGTCAGTTTTTGAAAAAGTGAGGGAACATGCCCTGAACCCCCGGTCTCCCAGATCCTACACACATGGTTTGAGAATAAACGGAGTTTGGGGAGCAAGGGGGAACTTACCCCACCCCACTTTTTCAAAATGTATACTTTTGTATAGTGATTTTTTGTATCTTGGCGTGATTTTGTATTTCTACCATCGCCTCCCCCACCTCCCACAAATATACACGTTTGACTTTCCTACACTTTTGGCAGGCAAATACCGCCTATGCGTTTAAGATTGAGGAGCCATGTTGGCAATTGCTCATCGGGCGAATAAGTAAGAGGCCTACTTTTGAAAAATTACTGCTTAGAAAATTATTAGGGGCCATGCCCCCGTCGATGCCCCCGCCCAGTGGCGTAGCTAGAGGGCCAAGTCATAAAAGAATCCGAATCCAAGCTACCAAGTTACCGGAAATTATAAGGGAAGAGTTGATTATTTTGAATGAAAGCAAATTGGATACTTTTAGGAAAAATTCGGATATTTTGAGAAATGCTGTAGAAAATATTCACAAAGTCAGATAATTTGAGGAAAAACTTCCTTTTGGGCAAAACCTTCGGAAATTTGAGGAAAAAACGGATATTTGGAGAAAACTTTCAGATATTTTGAGCAAAACCGTCGAAAATATTAAGAAAAGCGAGATATTTCGACCGTTTGAAGAAAACCTTCAGAAATTTTGAGGAAATAATCGGATATTTTGAGGAATATTTTCGGATATTTTGAGTAAAATTGTCGAAAATATTCAGAAAAGCCAGATATTTTGACCGTTTTTGGAAAGCCTATCGAAATTTTGAAGAAAACTTTCGGATATTTTGAGCAAAACCGTCGAATATTAAGAATTCAGAATTTTGAGGAGCAAGTTGGATATTTTGGGGAAAACTTTCGGAAATTTTGAGGCAGCTTGCTAACTCTAAATAGCTGGTATACAACTGAATTCTATAAAAGACCGATCATTTTAATCAGAGTTACCAAAAGAATCCAATATAATGTATTTATATTTAGCAAATTTCCAAATTGTTGCACTTCCCCCTGCCCCCTTCCTTTAGCTACGCCACTACACCACGACCCTCGATGTCGTAAAAGACATCATGTGATTTAATTGTGTCAAATAAATATGTTTGTTATAACTTCTATGTACTATATAGTACTAAATTTGTGAGTGAGTGGATTTCTATTTGTTTTCAAGCTTCAAGAATGACCTTTAATAATTTCATATAACTTTCAAAAGGGCACCTTCTGCCCCAACCCCAATCCGCGCCATCTTGCAAAAGGTGACCTCCTGACTCCCTTACTCTAGGCAAGGACGGTGGCCTCCTTGCCCCCTTTGGTTCTGACATAGCTGATTTTACCCCATTTTGGGGCATTAAAGAAAAAAATTCAAAACTTCCGAAACCTCCTGGATCGCCCCATGACCCCACGATTTTTCAGTTACATTTTGGAACTTTGTGTAGATTGTAAGCCATTTTTGGGCATCAAAAACAAGAAATCTTTTCAAAATGTATACTTTTGTATAGTGATTTTTGTATCTTGGCGTGATTTTGTATTTCTACCATCGCCTCCCCACCTCCCACAAATATACACGTTTGACTTTCCTACACTTTTGGCAGGCAAATACCGCCTATGCGTTTAAGATTGAGGAGCCATGTTGGCAATTGCTCATCGGGCGAATAAGTAAGAGGCCTACTTTTGAAAAATTACTGCTTAGAAAATTATTAGGGCCATGCCCCGTCGATGCCCCCGCCCAGTGGCGTAGCTAGAGGGCCAAGTCATAAAAGAATCCGAATCAAGCTACCAAGTTACCGGAAATTATAAGGGAAGAGTTGATTATTTTGAATGAAAGCAAATTGGATACTTTTAGGAAAAAATTCGGATATTTTGAGAAATGCTGTAGAAAATATTCACAAAGTCAGATAATTTGAGGAAAAACTTCCTTTTGGGCAAAACCTTCGGAAATTTGAGGAAAAAACGGATATTTGGAGAAAACTTTCAGATATTTTGAGCAAAACCGTCGAAAATATTAAGAAAAGCGAGATATTTCGACCGTTTGAAGAAAACCTTCAGAAATTTTGAGGAAATAATCGGATATTTTGAGGAATATTTTCGGATATTTTGAGTAAAATTGTCGAAAATATTCAGAAAAGCCAGATATTTTGACCGTTTTTGGAAAGCCTATCGAAATTTTGAAGAAAACTTTCGGATATTTTGAGCAAAACCGTCGAATATTAAGAATTCAGAATTTTTGAGGAGCAAGTTGGATATTTTGGGGAAAACTTTCGGAAATTTTGAGGCAGCTTGCTAACTCTAAATAGCTGGTATACAACTGAATTCTATAAAAGACCGATCATTTTAATCAGAGTTACCAAAAGAATCCAATATAATGTATTTATATTTAGCAAATTTCCAAATTGTTGCACTTCCCCCTGCCCCCTTCCTTTAGCTACGCCACTACACCACGACCCTCGATGTCGTAAAAGACATCATGTGATTTAATTGTGTCAAATAAATATGTTTGTTATAACTTCTATGTACTATATAGTACTAAATTTGTGAGTGAGTGGATTTCTATTTGTTTTCAAGCTTCAAGAATGACCTTTAATAATTTCATATAACTTTCAAAAGGGCACCTTCTGCCCCAACCCCAATCCGCGCCATCTTGCAAAAGGTGACCTCCTGACTCCCTTACTCTAGGCAAGGACGGTGGCCTCCTTGCCCCCTTGGTTCTGACATAGCTGATTTTACCCCATTTTGGGGCATTAAAGACAAAAAAAATTCAAAACTTCCGAAACCTCCTGGATCGCCCCATGACCCCACGATTTTTCAGTTACATTTTGGAACTTTGTGTAGATTGTAAGCCATTTTTGGGCATCAAAACAAGAAATCTTTTCAAAATGTATACTTTTGTATAGTGATTTTTGTATCTTGGCGTGATTTTGTATTTCTACCATCGCCTCCCCACCTCCCACAAATATACACGTTTGACTTTCCTACACTTTTGGCAGGCAAATACCGCCTATGCGTTTAAGATTGAGGAGCCATGTTGGCAATTGCTCATCGGGCGAATAAGTAAGAGGCCTACTTTTGAAAAATTACTGCTTAGAAAATTATTAGGGGCCATGCCCCGTCGATGCCCCGCCCAGTGGCGTAGCTAGAGGGCCAAGTCATAAAAGAATCCGAATCCAAGCTACCAAGTTACCGGAAATTATAAGGGAAGAGTTGATTATTTTGAATGAAAGCAAATTGGATACTTTTAGGAAAAAATTCGGATATTTTGAGAAATGCTGTAGAAAATATTCACAAAGTCAGATAATTTGAGGAAAAACTTCCTTTTGGGCAAAACCTTCGGAAATTTGAGGAAAAAAACGGATATTTGGAGAAAACTTTCAGATATTTTGAGCAAAACCGTCGAAAATATTAAGAAAAGCGAGATATTTCGACCGTTTGAAGAAAACCTTCAGAAATTTTGAGGAAATAATCGGATATTTTGAGGAATATTTTCGGATATTTTGAGTAAAATTGTCGAAAATATTCAGAAAAGCCAGATATTTTGACCGTTTTTGGAAAGCCTATCGAAATTTTGAAGAAAACTTTCGGATATTTTGAGCAAAACCGTCGAATATTAAGAATTCAGAATTTTTGAGGAGCAAGTTGGATATTTTGGGGAAAACTTTCGGAAATTTTGAGGCAGCTTGCTAACTCTAAATAGCTGGTATACAACTGAATTCTATAAAAGACCGATCATTTTAATCAGAGTTACCAAAAGAATCCAATATAATGTATTTATATTTAGCAAATTTCCAAATTGTTGCACTTCCCCCCTGCCCCCTTCCTTTAGCTACGCCACTACACCACGACCCTCGATGTCGTAAAAGACATCATATGATTTAATTGTGTCAAATAAATATGTTTGTTATAACTTCTATGTACTATATAGTACTAAATTTGTGAGTGAGTGGATTTCTATTTGTTTTCAAGCTTCAAGAATGACCTTTAATAATTTCATATAACTTTCAAAAGGGCACCTTCTGCCCCAACCCCAATCCGCGCCATCTTGCAAAGGTGACCTCCTGACTCCCTTACTCTAGGCAAGGACGGTGGCCTCCTTGCCCCCTTGGTTCTGACATAGCTGATTTTACCCCATTTTGGGGCATTAAAGACAAAAAAAATTCAAAACTTCCGAAACCTCCTGGATCGCCCCATGACCCCACGATTTTTCAGTTACATTTTGGAACTTTGTGTAGATTGTAAGCCATTTTTGGGCATCAAAAACAAGAAATCTTTTCAAAATGTATACTTTTGTATAGTGATTTTTGTATCTTGGCGTGATTTTGTATTTCTACCATCGCCTCCCCCACCTCCCACAAATATACACGTTTGACTTTCCTACACTTTTGGCAGGCAAATACCGCCTATGCGTTTAAGATTGAGGAGCCATGTTGGCAATTGCTCATCGGGCGAATAAGTAAGAGGCCTACTTTTGAAAAATTACTGCTTAGAAAATTATTAGGGGCCATGCCCCGTCGATGCCCCGCCCAGTGGCGTAGCTAGAGGGCCAAGTCATAAAAGAATCCGAATCCAAGCTACCAAGTTACCGGAAATTATAAGGGAAGAGTTGATTATTTTGAATGAAAGCAAATTGGATACTTTTAGGAAAAAATTCGGATATTTTGAGAAATGCTGTAGAAAATATTCACAAAGTCAGATAATTTGAGGAAAAACTTCCTTTTGGGCAAAACCTTCGGAAATTTGAGGAAAAAAACGGATATTTGGAGAAAACTTTCAGATATTTTGAGCAAAACCGTCGAAAATATTAAGAAAAGCGAGATATTTCGACCGTTTGAAGAAAACCTTCAGAAATTTTGAGGAAATAATCGGATATTTTGAGGAATATTTTCGGATATTTTGAGTAAAATTGTCGAAAATATTCAGAAAAGCCAGATATTTTGACCGTTTTTGGAAAGCCTATCGAAATTTTGAAGAAAACTTTCGGATATTTTGAGCAAAACCGTCGAATATTAAGAATTCAGAATTTTTGAGGAGCAAGTTGGATATTTTGGGGAAAACTTTCGGAAATTTTGAGGCAGCTTGCTAACTCTAAATAGCTGGTATACAACTGAATTCTATAAAAGACCGATCATTTTAATCAGAGTTACCAAAAGAATCCAATATAATGTATTTATATTTAGCAAATTTCCAAATTGTTGCACTTCCCCCTGCCCCCTTCCTTTAGCTACGCCACTACACCACGACCCTCGATGTCGTAAAAGACATCATATGATTTAATTGTGTCAAATAAATATGTTTGTTATAACTTCTATGTACTATATAGTACTAAATTTGTGAGTGAGTGGATTTCTATTTGTTTTCAAGCTTCAAGAATGACCTTTAATAATTTCATATAACTTTCAAAAGGGCACCTTCTGCCCCAACCCCAATCCGCGCCATCTTGCAAAAGGTGACCTCCTGACTCCCTTACTCTAGGCAAGGACGGTGGCCTCCTTGCCCCCTTGGTTCTGACATAGCTGATTTTACCCCATTTTGGGGCATTAAAGACAAAAAAAATTCAAAACTTCCGAAACCTCCTGGATCGCCCCATGACCCCACGATTTTTCAGTTACATTTTGGAACTTTGTGTAGATTGTAAGCCATTTTTGGGCATCAAAAACAAGAAATCTTTTCAAAATGTATACTTTTGTATAGTGATTTTTTGTATCTTGGCGTGATTTTGTATTTCTACCATCGCCTCCCCCACCTCCCACAAATATACACGTTTGACTTTCCTACACTTTTGGCAGGCAAATACCACCTATGCGTTTAAGATTGAGGAGCCATGTTGGCAATTGCTCATCGGGCGAATAAGTAAGAGGCCTACTTTTGAAAAATTACTGCTTAGAAAATTATTAGGGGCCATGCCCCGTCGATGCCCCGCCCAGTGGCGTAGCTAGAGGGCCAAGTCATAAAAGAATCCGAATCCAAGCTACCAAGTTACCGGAAATTATAAGGGAAGAGTTGATTATTTTGAATGAAAGCAAATTGATACTTTTAGGAAAAAATTCGGATATTTTGAGAAATGCTGTAGAAAATATTCACAAAGTCAGATAATTTGAGGAAAAACTTCCTTTTGGGCAAAACCTTCGGAAATTTGAGGAAAAAAACGGATATTTGGAGAAAACTTTCAGATATTTTGAGCAAAACCGTCGAAAATATTAAGAAAAGCGAGATATTTCGACCGTTTGAAGAAAACCTTCAGAAATTTTGAGGAAATAATCGGATATTTTGAGGAATATTTTCGGATATTTTGAGTAAAATTGTCGAAAATATTCAGAAAAGCCAGATATTTTGACCGTTTTTGGAAAGCCTATCGAAATTTTGAAGAAAACTTTCGGATATTTTGAGCAAAACCGTCGAATATTAAGAATTCAGAATTTTTGAGGAGCAAGTTGGATATTTTGGGGAAAACTTTCGGAAATTTTGAGGCAGCTTGCTAACTCTAAATAGCTGGTATACAACTGAATTCTATAAAAGACCGATCATTTTAATCAGAGTTACCAAAAGAATCCAATATAATGTATTTATATTTAGCAAATTTCCAAATTGTTGCACTTCCCCCTGCCCCCTTCCTTTAGCTACGCCACTACACCACGACCCTCGATGTCGTAAAAGACATCATGTGATTTAATTGTGTCAAATAAATATGTTTGTTATAACTTCTATGTACTATATAGTACTAAATTTGTGAGTGAGTGGATTTCTATTTGTTTTCAAGCTTCAAGAATGACCTTTAATAATTTCATATAACTTTCAAAAGGGCACCTTCTGCCCCAACCCCAATCCGCGCCATCTTGCAAAAGGTGACCTCCTGACTCCCTTACTCTAGGCAAGGACGGTGGCCTCCTTGCCCCCTTGGTTCTGACATAGCTGATTTTACCCCATTTTGGGGCATTAAAGACAAAAAAAATTCAAAACTTCCGAAACCTCCTGGATCGCCCCATGACCCCACGATTTTTCAGTTACATTTTGGAACTTTGTGTAGATTGTAAGCCATTTTTGGGCATCAAAAACAAGAAATCTTTTCAAAATGTATACTTTTGTATAGTGATTTTTGTATCTTGGCGTGATTTTGTATTTCTACCATCGCCTCCCCCACCTCCCACAAATATACACGTTTGACTTTCCTACACTTTTGGCAGGCAAATACCGCCTATGCGTTTAAGATTGAGGAGCCATGTTGGCAATTGCTCATCGGGCGAATAAGTAAGAGGCCTACTTTTGAAAAATTACTGCTTAGAAAATTATTAGGGGCCATGCCCCCGTCGATGCCCCCGCCCAGTGGCGTAGCTAGAGGGCCAAGTCATAAAAGAATCCGAATCCAAGCTACCAAGTTACCGGAAATTATAAGGGAAGAGTTGATTATTTTGAATGAAAGCAAATTGGATACTTTTAGGAAAAAATTCGGATATTTTGAGAAATGCTGTAGAAAATATTCACAAAGTCAGATAATTTGAGGAAAAACTTCCTTTTGGGCAAAACCTTCGGAAATTTGAGGAAAAAAACGGATATTTGGAGAAAACTTTCAGATATTTTGAGCAAAACCGTCGAAAATATTAAGAAAAGCGAGATATTTCGACCGTTTGAAGAAAACCTTCAGAAATTTTGAGGAAATAATCGGATATTTTGAGGAATATTTTCGGATATTTTGAGTAAAATTGTCGAAAATATTCAGAAAAGCCAGATATTTTGACCGTTTTTGGAAAGCCTATCGAAATTTTGAAGAAAACTTTCGGATATTTTGAGCAAAACCGTCGAATATTAAGAATTCAGAATTTTTGAGGAGCAAGTTGGATATTTTGGGGAAAACTTTCGGAAATTTTGAGGCAGCTTGCTAACTCTAAATAGCTGGTATACAACTGAATTCTATAAAAGACCGATCATTTTAATCAGAGTTACCAAAAGAATCCAATATAATGTATTTATATTTAGCAAATTTCCAAATTGTTGCACTTCCCCCTGCCCCCTTCCTTTAGCTACGCCACTACACCACGACCCTCGATGTCGTAAAAGACATCATGTGATTTAATTGTGTCAAATAAATATGTTTGTTATAACTTCTATGTACTATATAGTACTAAATTTGTGAGTGAGTGGATTTCTATTTGTTTTCAAGCTTCAAGAATGACCTTTAATAATTTCATATAACTTTCAAAAGGGCACCTTCTGCCCCAACCCCAATCCGCGCCATCTTGCAAAAGGTGACCTCCTGACTCCCTTACTCTAGGCAAGGACGGTGGCCTCCTTGCCCCCTTGGTTCTGACATAGCTGATTTTACCCCATTTTGGGGCATTAAAGACAAAAAAAATTCAAAACTTCCGAAACCTCCTGGATCGCCCCATGACCCCACGATTTTTCAGTTACATTTTGGAACTTTGTGTAGATTGTAAGCCATTTTTGGGCATCAAAAACAAGAAATCTTTTCAAAATGTATACTTTTGTATAGTGATTTTTTGTATCTTGGCGTGATTTTGTATTTCTACCATCGCCTCCCCCACCTCCCACAAATATACACGTTTGACTTTCCTACACTTTTGGCAGGCAAATACCGCCTATGCGTTTAAGATTGAGGAGCCATGTTGGCAATTGCTCATCGGGCGAATAAGTAAGAGGCCTACTTTTGAAAAATTACTGCTTAGAAAATTATTAGGGGCCATGCCCCCGTCGATGCCCCCGCCCAGTGGCGTAGCTAGAGGGCCAAGTCATAAAAGAATCCGAATCCAAGCTACCAAGTTACCGGAAATTATAAGGGAAGAGTTGATTATTTTGAATGAAAGCAAATTGGATACTTTTAGGAAAAAATTCGGATATTTTGAGAAATGCTGTAGAAAATATTCACAAAGTCAGATAATTTGAGGAAAAACTTCCTTTTGGGCAAAACCTTCGGAAATTTGAGGAAAAAACGGATATTTGGAGAAAACTTTCAGATATTTTGAGCAAAACCGTCGAAAATATTAAGAAAAGCGAGATATTTCGACCGTTTGAAGAAAACCTTCAGAAATTTTGAGGAAATAATCGGATATTTTGAGGAATATTTTCGGATATTTTGAGTAAAATTGTCGAAAATATTCAGAAAAGCCAGATATTTTGACCGTTTTTGGAAAGCCTATCGAAATTTTGAAGAAAACTTTCGGATATTTTGAGCAAAACCGTCGAATATTAAGAATTCAGAATTTTTGAGGAGCAAGTTGGATATTTTGGGGAAAACTTTCGGAAATTTTGAGGCAGCTTGCTAACTCTAAATAGCTGGTATACAACTGAATTCTATAAAAGACCGATCATTTTAATCAGAGTTACCAAAGAATCCAATATAATGTATTTATATTTAGCAAATTTCCAAATTGTTGCACTTCCCCCTGCCCCCTTCCTTTAGCTACGCCACTACACCACGACCCTCGATGTCGTAAAAGACATCATGTGATTTAATTGTGTCAAATAAATATGTTTGTTATAACTTCTATGTACTATATAGTACTAAATTTGTGAGTGAGTGGATTTCTATTTGTTTTCAAGCTTCAAGAATGACCTTTAATAATTTCATATAACTTTCAAAAGGGCACCTTCTGCCCCAACCCCAATCCGCGCCATCTTGCAAAAAGGTGACCTCCTGACTCCCTTACTCTAGGCAAGGACGGTGGCCTCCTTGCCCCCTTGGTTCTGACATAGCTGATTTTACCCCATTTTGGGGCATTAAAGACAAAAAAATTCAAAACTTCCGAAACCTCCTGGATCGCCCCATGACCCCACGATTTTTCAGTTACATTTTGGAACTTTGTGTAGATTGTAAGCCATTTTTGGGCATCAAAACAAGAAATCTTTTCAAAATGTATACTTTTGTATAGTGATTTTTGTATCTTGGCGTGATTTTGTATTTCTACCATCGCCTCCCCCACCTCCCACAAATATACACGTTTGACTTTCCTACACTTTTGGCAGGCAAATACCGCCTATGCGTTTAAGATTGAGGAGCCATGTTGGCAATTGCTCATCGGGCGAATAAGTAAGAGGCCTACTTTTGAAAAATTACTGCTTAGAAAATTATTAGGGCCATGCCCCGTCGATGCCCCCGCCCAGTGGCGTAGCTAGAGGGCCAAGTCATAAAAGAATCCGAATCCAAGCTACCAAGTTACCGGAAATTATAAGGGAAGAGTTGATTATTTTGAATGAAAGCAAATTGGATACTTTTAGGAAAAAATTCGGATATTTTGAGAAATGCTGTAGAAAATATTCACAAAGTCAGATAATTTGAGGAAAAACTTCCTTTTGGGCAAAACCTTCGGAAATTTGAGGAAAAAACGGATATTTGGAGAAAACTTTCAGATATTTTGAGCAAAACCGTCGAAAATATTAAGAAAAGCGAGATATTTCGACCGTTTGAAGAAAACCTTCAGAAATTTTGAGGAAATAATCGGATATTTTGAGGAATATTTTCGGATATTTTGAGTAAAATTGTCGAAAATATTCAGAAAAGCCAGATATTTTGACCGTTTTTGGAAAGCCTATCGAAATTTTGAAGAAAACTTTCGGATATTTTGAGCAAAACCGTCGAATATTAAGAATTCAGAATTTTTGAGGAGCAAGTTGGATATTTTGGGGAAAACTTTCGGAAATTTTGAGGCAGCTTGCTAACTCTAAATAGCTGGTATACAACTGAATTCTATAAAAGACCGATCATTTTAATCAGAGTTACCAAAAGAATCCAATATAATGTATTTATATTTAGCAAATTTCCAAATTGTTGCACTTCCCCTGCCCCTTCCTTTAGCTACGCCACTACACCACGACCCTCGATGTCGTAAAAGACATCATGTGATTTAATTGTGTCAAATAAATATGTTTGTTATAACTTCTATGTACTATATAGTACTAAATTTGTGAGTGAGTGGATTTCTATTTGTTTTCAAGCTTCAAGAATGACCTTTAATAATTTCATATAACTTTCAAAAGGGCACCTTCTGCCCCAACCCCAATCCGCGCCATCTTGCAAAAGGTGACCTCCTGACTCCCTTACTCTAGGCAAGGACGGTGGCCTCCTTGCCCCCTTGGTTCTGACATAGCTGATTTTACCCCATTTTGGGGCATTAAAGACAACAAAAATTCAAAACTTCCGAAACCTCCTGGATCGCCCCATGACCCCACGATTTTTTAGTTACATTTTGGAACTTTGTGTAGATTGTAAGCCATTTTTGGGCATCAAAAACAAGAAATCTTCAGATCCAAGGCTTCACCCATAAATCCCTGCAAAAATTTTCCCGAATTTTCTCCATTTTCAGGAGAAAATTATTATCTGCCTGTTTAGAAATGGTAACTATTATAATGCTTATCTGTCACAGTAGATTTTAAGAAGAGGATTTAAAATTGTCATGTAATCATTACTTCAAGTTTCCGAATTTTGTCAGTTTGTGTTTATTTTCAGCCATTTGGGGGCATCAAAGACAATAAATCTTCAGAGCTTCGCCCCTGGACCAGTGGCGTATCAAAGGGGGCAGGCGCAGCCGCGCACAGCTTGAGCCTTAAGGGTGGGGCGTAAAAAAAACGGTCCGTAAGGGCCCGCAGCTTAAACAAAAGATTTGGGCCTGTTTTGGAATAATAACAACGCGGGCCCCCACTTGGTGCACACCCTTCGTCGGCAGGGTCCCTATATGGCCCTATTGATGAGCTAATAGTCCCGTCTGATCAATGACCCCCCGCTTCTTAGCGTGGGGGTCATTATACACGGGGACCGGTCGGCCCGTAGGGCCCTAGTTACGCCATTGTCCTTGACTCCTTTTTGCATTACCGTAGACTCTGGAGTCAAAAGGTCAAAGGTCTGTTTGTACCCCTGTGGGCAGTACAATCCACCAACATGCCTAAAGAAAGATAGCCAAGCCTGTCTCAACATCTGCTTCTACTCGAGCTCACATGGGCGGTGCAATTCATCAACAATCAGAGCTATGACCCTATCAGCCTATGCTGTACGCTAAAGGTGCTGCCAGGGACCTTTAAGCAGATAGGCTACAGGCTACATGCTGTTCGCATGCAGTTCCGCGTTTGGTACTATGTTCCCCAAAGCAAAAATAGCTGGTGATGCCACTGGTTGGGGAGGGAGGGCAGGGAGGGGGTGGGGGGTGGGGGCAGGGAGGGGATCTGTTCAAAATTGTTCTATATTATGTGATTGTAGACACATGTATATCGTTTATAGATAAGTCGGGCAAGTTCAACTTTTCGTCGGGCAATTTGTCTTACACCCCCTCCCTGCGCTCGAAGTCTAGTTACGCCTCTGGGGTGCAGCTTTGCTTGAGGTTGTATGATGAGCTTTATACATTGCATAATTGGGGGTAATAGACACAGGCACGTAGCAAAGGGAAGCCGTGGGAGAAGTGGCTCCCTCTCTTATGCCGAATGTCATTTTTTTTTTTGGGGAGGGGGTCGTCTTTTAAATGATCTGCACAGAATATATGAATAAGAGCATTTCATTTGGCCTGGTAGCTCTGGTTCAAATTATATTTCATAAAGGTCGGCTCACCTCCACCTAGCACTTATAGATTAATAATCATCATCAATGTTTGATTAAACGCGGAACTTTGGACGGAATTATACCCTTTGTACTGGAATAATTTCTTAAACTGTTTAACTAATACATCGTATGCTTCTGGGTGCAAAGTAAAACTTGATCAAAGTGAAACCCGTGAAGATCATTGTCTCCAGCTACATCAAAGGTATAAGAGTGTTTTAGCTGAGTCATGAGGTCACGTGACTTTGTTTTCATCGTCATTTTGTTGGGCGACAATGATCGCCTGCTGTACACTTATTTAGACTTACAAATGCTTGCATATTGCTATATAAGATAATTTTTGTAAAATAATTATGCCGGAATCTTGCTGTGCCGTTGCTTGCACTAATAGATGTGTGCCGGGAAATAAAAAGACATTTTCTCGATTTCCATCTGATCCTCATCGACGTTCGAAGTGGGTTTCTGCTGTACGACGCAACGTCTTCCAACCTTCGGTTCACATAGGATTTGCAGTGAGCACTTTATGCCACACGAACAATCAGATGGCGTTAACGTAAAATCTACTCTTCGTATACCCGGTGAATATATAAAACGTTAGGAAAATATGAAGTAAAATCGCCACCGCGAAAAAAGACAATAAACTTCGATGAACTGGTAGGTAGGTTAGCATACAGTATGTTTCTTGTACGTGTGATGTGACTGATCTGTCTGAAAACGCATGAAACGCATCGACGCTTTCCCGGCAAAATCTCTCCCAGATGATTTAGAGTAACGTGATAAAATTCCTCTATACAGACTTGTAGAGGCATAATTGGCTCAATTATTTTAACTAAAAAGTGTCCGATATATTACAGGGGTAGTAAATTGGTGTTTTCTTTAGTGAATCCTTTTTTTCTTTTTAAATGTTTATCATAATTCTTTGAAGCAGGTTCTTGCTTGAAGTATGCAGTAAAATGTATTCTGATCAAAGGTTTTTGAGTCTTTGCCATGTCACCACCAATAACATTATAGCAGGAACAGACTTTCCCATAATATATAGTTACTAAGATTTAGGAAAATAAGTAAAACCGTTGAAGAATTAGGTCCTACCTAAAGATACGTCCATACGACCATACATCACAAAATTCGCATGCCATGAATTAAAAATTCAAAAACTATATTATAGTAAGCTATTTTATTTTGTACGGCGACCCCCGCGGTTTTACAGATCGCGCAGTTTGCAAATTATTGGGGGAGGGGGATTTGGCCCCCGCTAACCCCTTCCTAATTCTATACGGCCCTGGAAATCTTACTGTATATATGGCACCACGAGACACCTTTTTTTTATTATAACGTTTTGCAAATGCCCTGTTATCTGGTTATACCTCATTAAGGAACACATATTAATACGCGTAAGATGCACTATCTGGTAGCAACGTATACATTTTTCCAGGTTCTCTTTAAAAAAAAAAAAAGATTATTGCTCTAATCACGTCGGTCCATAAAGTAAATGATTTCAAAGGTTCTTACTTCATTTACATAACTGTCCAAATGCTTGTATAATTAAGTTGTTGATTCAAATTAACAACACTTAATATTTGCTAAACCTTTAGTTACTTTATACAGCCACCATTTGTTTGCTTTAACCTTATGACTAACATATACAAGTAATTAACAATGATAAAGCAGCCCAGCTTAGACTACGGTGGCACCTTATAACCATCTTTACGACTTGACGGAACATGACCGTATCATTATCCTATACAAAGTTGGAAGGGACTGGTGGCCAGGGTCGTAGTTAGTGTGTGTGTGTGGAGGGGGAGGGGAGGGGGAGGGGGTGCCTGTGTGCGCGCGCATTTGTATGCCAGACATCTCCGAGGACCTGCACTTTTAACCTCGAACAACCGAGGACTAAATTTCCGTCCGAGGTTATTCGGAAGAATTTGCATGTAAATACATTAGAAACATCAGAGGGGGTCTCACGTAATTTTAAAAAGGTTCTCGTTCAACATGATGTATAAATCTGTGTGATGGTGGTAACATAAGTGTCTGGTCAAGTCCTTACAAGAATATTGAATTTCCGAATGTGTGTGTGTGTGTGTGTGTGTGTGTGTGTTGGTATTACTAAGGTACCGAGGAGTTGAACCTATTAAACATCGATCGACCGAGGATTTAGAAACAGACCGAGTACTTAAAAACCGACCAAGGATTTTCAATATGGGTCCTCGGAAGAATTTGCATGCAAATGTATCAGAAACTACAGAGGGAGATTCTGACGTAATATAAAGTAGGGTCTGTAAGGATGCGGGAGTTTTTAAATAAAAATAGAAAATCAACAAAATTTCAGGTTTTTCATGCAGCCTATAACACCTCTGGTTGCCATTTCAAGCAGTCGAGTGTCTATATACTTTGTGGAGGAAAGATATGATCCTATGTCCCCCACTTTGTGAAGGGGTATTAAGGCCCTGCTGGTGGCGAAGATATTTCAGATACACAATGAACAACATGTATTAGAGGGAGGGGGGGGGGGGGCACTTCCATATTAAAGTGGTAGTATGATAGTTTATGAGTCTATGGAAGAGGACATACAATTGGGGGGACAAGAGGCAAAACACCCTCGATCCAGCCAATAAATTCATTGTAATAACTAATTCATTAATGACTTAATACCAGTCAACATATTTGGAAGAAAATAGTGTCAACAATTTTCTCCGATTTGACACCTAAGGAGGAAGTTCTTGCATGTTCTATTCAATCCTATTATGCGTGTCATGACCAGGGATGAGTTTTTAAATAAGAATCATAATTCAACAAAATTTGAGTTTTCTGATGAAGCCTAACACTAATCATGGTTGTCATTTCAAGTGTGGCCTATATACAATATATGCATGCAGCTCAGATGGTACATGTAGTTTTTTACGCTGCCAAGTCTGGGACTTACAACTCTTAAATTTTCTATCTTCGAATATTGTGGATAGATCTTTTAACAGTTGGAGGTCAGAGATATATCTGACATGTCTGAATCATGCCCGACCACAGTGGCGTAACGGCGGGGCTAGAAGGCTCCGGGTAATTTGGGGCCGGGGCCGGAGGCCCCTCGTTAAGAACAGAGCAAACGGCGATTACGCTGAAGGTCAGGGGCCGAGTCCCCTGGGGCAAACGTGATTTCTGCAATTTAGACTTGGTAAAA
>JAIGNY010000218.1:80000-103187 GCA_020152595.1 Chiridota heheva
CTGGGAGCCGTTGTGCAGGACAGCTTTGCGCGTTGAGTATTTCACGCGTCTGATCTTCAAACAGCTCAGTCACATCACACGTAAAACACATAGACTCGGTCTAAAACACGCACTATAGCACGCGGTGGTGATGAAAACACGGGCTGAGCATGTAAAACACGTGCTGGGCATATAAACACGCGCTGGTTAAAATGAACTAGCAACATTTAATATAAAATGTTATTTTAAAGAAAAAACTACATTCCAAGTACTTTACGTAATCTTAATCAGTGGATTCTCATGAAAGATTCACGCCCTTACATAAGCGATGTTCGGATTTTCCACAAGTTGGAAAATCGAACATCTTAAGGCTACCGAAATTTACACATCACTGCCTCACACTCCATACATACGGTGTACAATTATACACACTGTACATACGCGTTTATTTCGGGAATGGCTTAAGCGCGTGACACAGCGTATGCACTATCTAAAAAATATCTAGTGAGGGTGCTGCGGGTAACAATTGTCGTAAATGTCGAGATCGGCATGTAAACACGTCAATTAGTTCGTGCAACCAACGGCACAGCAAGATTCCGGCAAACTTACCAAAGTAATCTTATATAACAACCTGCAAAGGTATGTAAGTGTACAGCAGACAGCAGTCTGCCCTCATGTGACTTCATGACGCCAACTGAAACATCCTTATAGGTCTTCTCTTTCTGGTATCACATATTTACATAGAAATTAGCATGATTAATTGTAGAAAGTCCAAAATGCTTTAAAATGTTTTTTCCATTTGTCTTCAAGTTGTTGATCTAAACAAGATAGAGGTGACGATATCGAGAATTCTAAAGAGGGCAACGGTACATCCTCGTTTCGGATATACAGATCGGAATAGAGGAATTTTTCCAACTCGTTTGAGAAAAAGAGTGTATAGACGCGCAGAAATCAAGGGTGACAAAGCCAGGGGCTATTGCCTGGGTAATTTGTGGCCACGTGGCACATTAAAGAGCTTCAGATTTCATGACGCGTAGTGAGACGGTGAAGGTAACCGACAGTGTACGTCGTTGTACTGACTTCCCCGTCCTGTTGATTTTGCGCTTTCGATTTTTACGACGGGGAAAATGACAGTCATGTGACCAAGCATTGTGATTACACTCGGCTAAATATGGCTAGCGATGTTCGATCGTAGCAGTACAGCTTTTGGAAGAATGGCGAGTCTTCATTGAGTTCGTAAGGCAAAAGTAAAAGTCCCCCGCCCCCCCCCCCCTCAACTCAACCCAAATAATGAAGGTTTTAGTAACGAATTGATTTTGAAGACGATTTAGGCTCCATATGGGAATGTTTGTTTCATACGTTTGCGATAATCTCCTAACTGTGCAAAACGCTCTGAAAAATCGCACATATTTTGCACTTCAAACATAATAGGTAAAGAGTTTCTGAATAGTTTGTTCCATTTCAAACGGTATAGGAAACTTGAATTTATAATCTATCGTTTGAGATTCTTTAATTTAATTATTCTAAAAGAAAATACCGAACTCTGTAAATTATAAATGTGTTTTTTCTTGTTTTTCAATGAGAGGGCAAGCAACATCACAAGGTCATCGCCGCTTTGACTTTTGTATCTTATAAATGAAAGTATTTAGGAGTCCATTTTACACGGCCTAACATTTAACATATATCTATTTACCATATATATAAAATCCAACGTGATTGGTGCAAAAAAGGGTCCGTGCTTTCCAACAATTAGAATATATAGAAATATGTACTATTGCGTGCAGAGGGTTTCCTGTTGTTTGTGTATTGTAAACATGCTGTGAAGAGGCAAATAAGCGTTTTTCAATGTTGGATTTTGGCTAATTTTCTTCCATTGTTGACAGTTTTCTTATATATCTTATTACACTGAGCTATATTTCTTATTATATGACCGTATTCATCAGAAATTAAAACATTATTTGTCTGAAATATTATCGACAACAACCAGGAACGAAGAAGTGCAAGAGCGAGAAATAACGACAACGTAAGGTTGCATGATTATGATACCAAAAATTAAGAAGTATGCTATTCATTACACTTTTTGTATGAATTAATATCTGTTTATTATATCCTTGAATATACTTTAAAGACTTTGTTCTTAAAACCAACCCGCATAATAATGGTACAATCCAAGTCCTCCCAAGTCTATTTATAGTTTTCCGTAACACATCACAGCTAGTTCCGCGAATTTTTTCCTTATGCGCGTTTTAAGGCAAAACATTATCATCTTTTCTTCCCAAAATCTTCAATTTTCAGGAACTTTCCTTCAGTCACCCACTTCGTTTGGATCAACTTCTTCGCAAGTGCACCGAAGTTCATACACTATACGATAAACATATGTAAAATTACAAAGACAAAATTTGAGTCAAATTTTTATTTGATGAGCATAAAAATTGTAGCAATTGCTCAGTTATGTTAAGTCACAAAAAATCAAGTATAAGGGCACTTTTTGACAGTAATTAGGGCATTTTTCATTTTAAAGATGAGGCACTCTCGTCATTTTTTGAAACTGTGGAGGAAACCTGCCCCATGCCCCATGATTCTTATACATATGGTTTGAGCGTATGCGGGACTTGGGGGAGGAAAGGGATCTTCCCACCCTCACTTTTTGTCCAAATGGGTACTTGATGTATCTTAGCGTGATTTTGTGATACCCCCCTCTCCCTCCCCCTCCAAACACACGCTTATGACTATCCCTCACTTTCGGTAGGCATGTATGGGTTTGAAATTGGGGAGCCAGGATCAATGTTGACAATTACACATCAGGCGAATAGGGAAAAGGCTTCTTTTAAGAATTGGTGCTTAGAATATTATTGTGGGCATGCACTCTTCCACCACGGCCCTCAGTGTCGGTGGTAAATGATATGCTGTAATTGTGTCAAATAAATACTAAATGTATGTAACAACCTCTATGTAGTATATAGCATTTGTGAGTAAGTGGATTTCTATTAATTTTCAAGATTAAAGAAAAGCCTAAAATAATTTCAAATAATTTTCAAAAGGGCGCTTCTTAAGCGGCTCGCCCTCAACTTAAAAAAGGGGCACCTCCTGCCCCGTCCGCACAATTTCAAAAGGGCACCTTCTGTTCCTTATTCTAGGGCTAGGCGCAGTTCCCTTATCCTTGCCCCTGTGGTTCCGACATTACTGTAGAGTACAAACCCCCCACGGGCGTCCAGGACTCTAGTTGCCCCACTGCGTATTAGAGCTTTAATATCGTTTGAATATGTGAAAACTGTTTTTCAAGTAAGCCTAAAAACTTACATTAGCATGTATGCTTTTGAGTGAATTTGAAATCATAAACAGACATACTAACAGCAAAATACTGTTGTGCAGAATTAAGATGGATTTCAAAATCTTACATCAAGACATGATTAACCTATGGTATATTTTCCTCATATTGCTAATATATTAGCCATTCTGAGCAAAAATATATATATATATTGCGATTAATGAATCACAATTACTCTTTAATAGCATCCCACAAATACACTTCTAAGTGGCAATCATTATTACAAAATATAACTAAAACGATTTTAAAAATTTCTTTTAGTCCTCTTTCATATAAGAAATCCCCAAACGGGATATCAAGCTCGATTAGCATATGTGCCAGACGGTATTTTAACGCTCCAGCCAATGAAAACATAACTTTCATTCAATCGGAGATAATCGGTGGTATTTCCGAGCCAGTTTTTATATATGCTAAATTCATTCAGATTGTGCCGAGCGAAATCTGATTATTTGAAACATTTTTAGCGAAATTTGGAATGCAAAATTCTTTAAAACTACGCACTTATGCAAACTGTTGTCGCATTTATGGATCGATCTATTCAAGGCATACATGAAAACACAGCAGAATTTCGAATACACGCTTAGGGCTAGATAAACGCTCCAACCACTCGTGGTCCAACGTATCCGAATGAAATGTGGAATTTGGGCTAGCCTCGCGTAAGCTTAAAATCACTTAAAGGGATGTTGAGCTAAAGACACAGATTGGTATGACAACATAACACGTCACACGCTATCCCAAGTTGCAGTTTTCAACACGGTGTGAAAATACTCTTGACACCCGGTGTAGAATTTCAGGGACGGATACCGAGGCGAAGTAGTCACATGCGCAGAATGTCGAACGTGACGTCATTTCGTTGTTCAGAGGTCCGCGTCGTGAAATCTAAAGCTCCCTATAGTATGGACAGGGGCATACAGTGGATATAGGGCACACATGTAAACAAACTGAATACATTTTAATTTGACAAATATATGCATTGTCAATTACTTGGGCATTCTGGTCCATTAATCATCTAAAGGATTGGTTCAGGCGTGGAGCTAGTTCCTCTTATGTAGCAGAGAAGCTAAGAAACCCAATGGTAATGAACGCGTGCAAAACCTTATTCAATTAAAGGGATAGGCCTATTCAAGTTTTAAGTTTGGTATAATTTGTGTTTTACGCCAGTGCACCACAACTGGGTTATCAAAGGCCGTGGACATTGACTTGGTTGTCGATGTTATGTCTGTCCGTGCGTCGTGCCTGTGTTCTCGTCCGGGTCGTATTAAGCGTTTCGTGATAGCATTGTTACTATCATAAGCGAATACGCAGGCGACGAACCCGCCATTGTAATTGTGTGTTCACTCGTGTGTAAAAGCAAAGAGCTCCTACACAAGCTCTTTGGTAAAAGCAACTGAAATCAGGCTATTTGTAATGTTGCATCCTCAGATTCACCAAATTCGTTATGTATTTAATTTAATTTTGTCCTGCAAATTTTGTGGCTGAAAAAAGATTGGATATATCAGGAAAGTAGTAAAACAGAATCTGAGTATGGGTAATCATAATTGCATTAGAAGAAAGTTCGAGAAAAATTAGAAGAAAAAAAAGCTCAATATATATTCTTTAAAATACATTAACAGTTGTTAAGAATGTGGGGATTACGGTACCAACTATCCATAGTTACTGCACCAGCCATTTCTACACAGATAAGTTTCTTTCCTGTTTTGTTTCTATTAAAGCCCTAACTTCATACCAACTATGCTTGCTCGACCACTGAACTAATTCTTTAATGATTTAAACAAAATCTATCTTTTTTAGGACTTAAGGAGCAAATCGAAGGACTACACAAAAAGTTTATAGCCAGCTTTAAATCAGGAAACGTGGATGAAATGATTGACTTTTACACGGATGACGCAAAAATAATGGTGTCGGGGTTTCCACTTGTTGAAGGAAAATCAGGTAAAAACTAAAATACCCCACACTTATCAGCTTATTCATCTTATACATATTCCTTAGCCTGTTCACCTTCCCACTTCCCACTTATCTTTTTTCTGTCTTACTTTGCTTTTCTTTCTATGTCTTATATGTCTTAGTTCCTATGTCATATTTGTCTTACTTTCTATGTCTTATTTTCCCCCGGCTTCAATGGCGCAAGCGGATGAGAGCAATTATTTATAATCTCTGATCGGAAATATTTACACAAATATGTATACTGCCAAGTCAATCAATATAATCAATAACGAAAGTGACGTCATTAGTATTAGTATATATCACATTTGGTTACGCATCAAGCAATATGCTTGGGCTGTTGGAACGAGGTTTTCTTTTGAATGTTTGAAAAGGTGAAATGTAAACGCTTATCAGCGTATTAGAAAGGACATAGTCCTATACAATCTGATAATTCTTAGCTAAAGTATCTTTACGTTTCAAAGCTTATTTGGTTTTCTTTGTGTTCAAGGTTGGAAGTATGAAGCACTAACGACATTTTTTGAAGGCACTCTCAAGGCGATCATGCAATTCTGGTTTTCATTGAATTCAGTCTTTAGTAAAAAGATAATATATCATGTTTCCCACGTTTAATGTGGGCAGTGGCGTTACCAGAGTTTATGTTGCGTGTGGCGAAAAGGCGGTAATTGGACACCGAAAATGGAGGATGGGGAGGGGGTTGTCACAAAATAAAATTTGGCTATCAAAAGTGCTCCGAGGCCATATTATTAAACCACACACAAGAACAGGGACGTAGCCAATAGAGAACAGTGGGAGTGGCCGCCTCCACCCCCCCTCCCCCCTTCCCCTTTGCTGTATTGCTGTAAGTCTGAATGAATAATTGTAGCAGTTTAATTTTGGCATGTATGAGCTTTTGAACTTTTTATTGCCAATTTTCTGGAAATATACATATCTTAACTTTTAAAGAATCAGTCAACTTGCCGAAAAATTCGCTCAATTTTTCAAAAATAATGCCCTTATAATTTTCAAACCCTCTAAAAACCGGTAAAGATCAAATTTCTGGCTACGTCCCTGCACAAGGATACAGCGTCATGTCCTGTAATTGTAGCTATTCGTTCTGGGTTTGCATTGCCCGTAATTATCTGCCGTCATCACTGGACGATGACATGTCGTACCGTAGGTTTTTTTGGCTATACAATAAGATATAATTTTACCATATTCTATGCTAAACACTTTCTTTATTTCTGTAAAATCCGCAATACCCTTCCTACTTTAAGTGATTTTAATAAAGTATATCAAATCAAAGTTTCATGTCGAGTATTATCAAGGGTGTCGCAAGAAACTTCGGGCACGGGGCTGAAAATAAAGTGAAGGCACCTTTTCTGACAGTAATTGAAGGGCACTTTTCATTTTCAAAAAGGGGCCGGCACTTCTGTCCAGTTTTCGAAAACGTGAGGGAACGTGTCCCCTGGTTTCTACACATATGATTTGCGGGGTATAAGCGGATTTTTTTAGGGGAGGGGGAGGGGCAATGGGGAACTTTCTCAAACTGCCCCTTTTTTTAAATGTATATTTTTTATGGTAATAATTTGTAGCTAAGCGTGGTTTTTGAACCCCCTTTCTTCTTTACTTTCGACTTTTCCCTTTCTTTCGGTGGGCAAAACCTGCCTATGCGTTTAAGGTTGGAAAGCTAGGACTAATGTTGGTCTATATACTTTTGAACAATACTACTTAGAATTATTGGGGGCCATGTCCCCCTCCCACCACAGCCTTCTGTAGAATAATTAAATATAATTCTCAAAAGGGCACCTCCTGCCCCGGTCCGCCCTGAACTTTTAAAAGGGCATATCCTACCCCCATCTGCCTCAACTTTCAATAGGGCACCTCCTGCCCCAGTACGCCCTTAACTTTTAAAACTAAAAGGCACCTTCTGCCCCATCCACCCAACTTTCAAAAGTGCACTTCCTGCCCCCTCCCCTTCTCCCTTTGCCCTCTTACTCTAGGGCAAGAGGCGACTTCCCCCTTGCCATTGCGTTAAAGAATAAAATGACACCAAACTATTGGCAGAGACGAATGTGCTTTTTCTCCATGAATTTCATAATTTTACTCATACCAGAAATGTAAGCTTGTCGTGCTTCCAATAGTACAATAAAGGTTGTTTATGTATTTTTTTTTACATAGTTGTTTTAAATACATAATTTGGCTGACTTTGTTGTTTATAAAGAAAATAATGTTATGCTTTTCTTATTTTGCAATCATGAATCAAGAGAGAACAATAAATAATCAAACAAAAAAGGAAACAGCGTTCCGATAAATTGCTTGATGGGTAAACTTTCCCCCTCGGTTACATCTCCTATATACGCCAATATGCGGATGCAACTACATAACTTTTACATTTGGGGATTGGGATGGTCTGTCACAAGAAAGTTGGGAACTTAATTGTTTATTTTATTATAAGATCCTTTATC
The DNA here is from genome assembly GCA_020152595.1 of Chiridota heheva. Classification (NCBI taxonomy): domain Eukaryota; kingdom Metazoa; phylum Echinodermata; class Holothuroidea; order Apodida; family Chiridotidae; genus Chiridota; species Chiridota heheva. The sequence continues at coordinate 87,696 of JAIGNY010000218.1, forward strand.
GTGTTAGCGTATAACGTGATTGGTCGAAATATTTACAAAAATACTAATAAGCCAATCAATAAACGCCGCGGAAGCGTCGTCACCATGTATCAGATTTAATAGTGACGTTCTAAGCAACTTTCTTGGGACAAGAATCCCTCTCTAATTTGTATATTTCACATGCAGGTGCCCGACAAATCTTGAAAAAGTTTACAGAATTAGGAGTGAGAGATGGCGAGCTGAAATTAATTGAGATTGGGGCAGGAGGAGGTGACGTCATCTACGAAAGAGGGAGCTATGTATTTGAAAAAGAAGGTGGAAACGTGTTTGACACCGGAAAGTAAGCATTTAGACCGTTTAAACCAGCCGTAAATCAAGAAATGTGCCTATAGATCTGAAATGAGGGATTAAAAAAAAAAAAAAACTTTAAGTAGTTCAATAGTGCGATGCCCTTTGGGTGCAGTATACACATTGATAACAAATTGTTCAAGTTTCCGTGTACGGTGTTAGGCATATTTGAGGTTTATACTAGGATAATGAACCTCGTGTGACGTCAGATATCCATACCCTCCGCACGAAAGTCTAACGGAAATTGTTTAATGAAGAAAACGCGTCATCGCCCACTTTGGATCAAAACTTAACAAATTTGTTATCGCCTTTTTATAATTCTGCCATGGCCAGGGATTCTGCCACGGCCAAGGATTCTGCCACACCCATCTCCTCTTGGTCCCTACACCTTTTCTATACGCTATACTGAGTTTTGACTAAAATGTTTATTCCATGCTGACCATCCTTTCTACTGTCCCCTGAAGTACGATAGTAATTCCCTTACGATGATTATGTGATAAGGGGCGTTGGATGGGTTTCCCGGTCTTAGGGGTAGAAACAACGACTTTGTTTTTATCAAAGTTGGATGCTCGTTAAGAAATCACGGACTAAGTTTGAATAATTCCGGAAATTATGCACCCCTCCCCACCCCCCCCCCCCCATCCTCCTCCGTCCTCCTCTTGCACAATGATTATAAATGATATATCACAATCATGTTACTATTCTTTGTGCCAACACAATGTTGTTCAGGGGTATAAAGTAAACTTGAATGAATTACGTCTGTCATCGTATGGGCAATTTTAAAACTCATCAACTCCAGCAGAACATATCTGACTAACTGACGACCTTTTGCAACCGCAAATAACGTGTATAATGTTTCATATTTGTTTTTTTGAGGGCGAGAAACATTGTATATTCTTCCTCACACTCCAAGTATAATTGATATGACACAAATGCCCAGCCAATCTCTTTTATCTCTCCTACTATCCGCCTCCCTATCCTCAATATGATGAAAGTCTATGTGAATTGATTTCCATTCACATACATATCCCTTCTGCATGAGTAGGCCTGTAGGTTTAGACGAAAGACCCTGATATTCAATATATTAATATTTTGATATATTTTAATATATTGATATTTCTTTACAAATAAGTTTATACAGTTATACGATCTATATCATCTGATCACATACAATATCTTTTCAAATTTGCTTATTAAGTCTAGCATATCACCGATATTTTCTGATCTCATTGTTTTACCCTTCAGATATGTTACGCTCTGGAAACGTGTTGGAGGCACTTTAAAGATATACACCGACATACAAAATTCAGACAAGCGTGCACAGTAGTCGTATGGAAGCTCAGGCTGCATTTTGTATTTAATTTTGAAACTCATAATATTGTCCATAAATGATTGAGCTCGAGGAAAATAAGAATTTGCATAACTTTGAAGTGTTATGTTTTAGAAATCATATTCAAAATATTTCATTAACACGTTTGTTGACGGAGCCAGTGTTCAAGACCTAAACGTTTAAGGACTGACATGTCATTTCATCGGAGTACGGGTCTACGAAACTGCCAAATGCCATGGATTTTTTTTATGAACCTTAACATTTGAAGTACAAAGGCGTGAAGGTTTGGTTTTTACATTAATGCTCTGTTGAGGCGAATGTGCTCTAAAACAGTTCGGTCCACGCCAATCGGGAAATGTTTGGTCATCAGGTCATTGTAACCCACAATGCATCTTCCATTTCTCTCTACAGAAATACATAACGGTAAAATAGGTTTAAGCTAAAGGTAAGGAAGTTACATGCAATATTTTCGTATTTTCTCCATTTTCACCAGCCCAAATTTTACTTTCACCGGGGAGATTTAAAGTAATTCTTAAAAATTCATTTCAATAGTCGCTGATGAGTAGATTTTAACATTTATGTCACCAGTAAAAGCTCAAATGATAAAATGTTAAGTTCCAGAAATATAGATTTTAATACCATTTTTAAACTATATAAAATTTAAGAATTAATTTGAAAATCAACAAAATATTTAACGGCTGAACTTATTAGTACCAATTTGGGTCACTGCGCATGTCTATATCTCCCAATCAGCCTGATCTCCCATCGGAAGCGTAGACCGGAGCTAAGTTACCATCAGTCCGGCTCGTACCCTCGATCGGGAGAACAGTTTTGTTCTCCCGATCAGTGAATCCTTCACAGAAGTATTCCAAAATGCATCTATCCAAATTCAAAGTTTGTTTAGGAATAACATAAGAATCAGACACATTTCGAGCACGGGAAACTCAACCACTGCGAAGGGTTCAAATTTTTCTTCACGATTTGAAAAATTACATATGAATGATCTTTTCACCGTGCGCTTTTAAAATTCACAGTGCGGTTTTCAAAACATGTGAAGAAAAATGATGAATTCTTATTATGTGTTACCGTTAGGCAGTCGCGCTTTAAGAAGGTTTTCTGAAATTATGAGAAATTAGTTCAGGATTTGTAAAAATCATTTAGCAATAACTGCGTGATAGCAACGAAGTTGTTTTACTTTCGCGAAATTGAAAATGAACAAAGCGAACTTTGTTACAAACCTTGAATGAAACGACTAATAAGCGTCTATGACTAAAACTTCACATTAAAACTGTTGGCTTCCATATATCACTGTAAGCTCAGCGCGCATGCTTGAGACTCCCGATCGGGGGAATTATTGTGTCCCCCGATCGGCGGAAGTCCCCTGATCGGCGGTACGAACCAAAGTGACCATTGACCTCAGCACGTGTAATTAGGGAAGGTAAATTATCCTGCTCTTTCGCTATAGACTTTCGTGCAGCCCATGCTTCCCCACCCCAAGGACAACCGCCGGTTTTAACCTTATTTTTGTTACTGCTCGTGACAGCACGATGATACGTTTGAACATAAAAACACAGTTTTGAAAGCTGGAAGACATTTCATGTTCCATCCTTTGCAAAGGAGGGAGTTGCCATTTTAGCAACTCCTCGTTTTACCTACACCATCATTTTTATTGGAAGAGAAAAGCCAGCAAAACCCAGGCCCCTAACTTTTGGTTTACCTCATACAGCCTAGCAGCCACATAAGCTGATGAATAAAACAGTGATTATGAACATTTTCTCCTCTATCAGTCTATTCAGCTATTCTGCAGTACTTATAAGCATATGACCTAAAGTGCATATAGGAATGTAGGAGTGGACCCGTGCGGGATGAGGGAAGGGGGAGGGGGATAGGAGAGGGGGGAGGTGGGGAGGGTGGGGGTCACATGAGGGGGAGTTACACAAAGAAGGTGTACATTCTGTGACATGTCCACTCGGAAAATTCCAAGCAAGGTCAATAATTCTTCGTACGAAGACATTTATTGTCACGTCGCGTCACGTGTCAAGCATGCATTGTTGACCGTCCCATCCATGGAGGGTAAAATTGTCAAATTAGGTCTGCATATACTGCTGTATGTCCTAGCTGCACAATAGCAGATTATAAAGGGGGAAGGTTATTGTTTCCCCAACCCCGGAGTTAACCTACCTTCCAGGCTTTTGACAGTTGAAGCTTTTGTTTTGCTTACTTTGTTTCATTTAAGTTGGTCTTTTATCATTAGTCCTCTAATGTTGCCCAGTTTCGTCATTTTCTGTTGCCATGGCATATAGGGCGTATCCGGCAGCGCTCAATGTCGATTCAGTAAAGACAGTTTTCCTCTGCTCCAAATTGATGTTGACCGGACCAAAATTAATCCGGCCATGGTCATGCATGCTTTTTGCCCGTGGAGAGTTCGGCATCTGGACCCAACGAAACCATCAATTTAATTTATATTCATGATATGTTTCTCACATAGTCAAATTTCGCGCCTCCGGGGCTCTATCAGTCTCTATCCATTGCTGAAAATTCTTATACGATTATTGAATTTTAAATGCTGTTTTGTATTGTACACAACTTTTATATTTGCATTTAATAGAAAATTGTACAATATGGAAAACGAATGCATTGACTGGTTTTTCAAATTGTCTCGAATTTGTCTTGCTTTCTGTCATTTAACTTTGTATGCCAAGAACATGCAAATTTAGAGTGGGTGTATTCAGAATCCGGGTTGGTCTGTAAATAATCAAAATATGTGCTCTTGTTCCCCTTGTAAAAAGGTCATAATTTTGGGTGGGAGGGGGAAGGGGGAGGACCGGAGTATAATACTCATGGAAATTGTGTGGGGTGCAGAAGGGGGTGACTGTTCCTCCGGTCATCTGGCCGCCATGATACCATCCATGGCTCAGTCATGCTGTTATATATATATGATTGATAATGAAGACGCCTATACACGAATTTATTGCTTGATTCTCTGGCGTTAATCTGTTCAAGGTATATGGACGTGTAGAAGCAACATTAGTAAACCTGCTTTAATACCTTTCAAACACAATGGAAGCAAAACATTCATCAAAATTGCTTGAAAATTTAAAATTTAATATCACTTTATTTTTACTTTATTTACATTTTCACTTAATATCACTTTTTTTTTTTTTATCACTTTATTTTCCTTAATATCTGAATATATGCAAAGTTTAACGTGAACAGATTTTTGTATAAGATTGGTTTGATTGACTCGCCACTATGTACGTTCTGTAAGACATGTGAGGAGACCTTATCCCATTGGTTCTGGAACTGTCCCATTGTTGTTGAATTTTGGAGTGACGCCGTTTCTTTAAATCTTAGTTCTAACATCGTCCTGAGTAAATTTAATGTATTTTTTGGTGATGTTAATAACATTGTTTCTCCCCTTAACTTTTTTATCCTTCAGGCCAAAAACTTTATCTATTCTTCAGTTCTTGTAATATCAACAGTAATTTACCTCAGGTGAACGATTTTCACCGTTCGTTTTCTTTTATACTTAAGGTGGACAAAATTCGCCTTGGTAATAAAGCTAATGCTAAATTCTTTGACTATTTTAAATGATACACATTATATTCTTGATATTGAAGGGCTCCAGGGACGAAGCCCCGAAATATCTGAAGATTTCTTTCCTTAAATTTGATACCCAAAATGACTGAAAATCAACACTAAATGACAGAATTGATAACATTTAAGTGATGCTAAGAAGAGTATTTTTGATTTCATGCTCAAATTTACTCAGATAAGCATTATAGGCTTACCATTTCTAAACAGGCAAGGGATAAATTTCTCCTGAAAAATGAAAAAATTTAGGCAAAAATGTGCAGGTGTTCGTGGGTGACGCTTTACTCTAACATTCTAAAAATTTATTTTATTGCCCCAAAGTGGCTTAAAATCAACACAAAAATCCAAAATGTAATTGATGAAGAAAAAAAAACTAACATTTTAAATTATAATGTTAAAATTTACTCAGGCAGTAAAATAAGCATTGGCTTACCATTTTTGAAAACTGTCAGGCAGAGGAAAATTTTCTCTGCAAACTGAAACAAATCGGCCAAAATTGTTAAGTTCATGGCATAAAATCAACACAAAAATTCAAAATGTAATTGATGAAAAGAAGAACATTTTAAATTCTAATGTTAACATTTTATATTCGGGAAGTTTTCGTCAATTTTCGGAAATATTTCTGAAAATTTCGGAAAATGTTATCAAATTCTTCCAAAATTACCTTTCACCATTTTTTGACCTCCAAATGGTGGAAAAGCAAGCTTCTGGGAAGTTGTTTTTTCTTCTTTAAATGGGATATGTTTATTTGAGGTCGTTGGTAAAATCTTACAATGTATACCTCTAGTAAATTTACACCCATGAGAGAGTATATATATATATATATATATAAATATATATATATATATATATATATATATATATATATATATATATATATATATATATATATATATATATATATATATATATATATATATATATATATATATATATATATATATATATATATATATATATATATATATATATATATATATATATATATATACATATATATATATATATATATATATTTATATATATATATATATATATATATATATATATATATATATATATATATATATATATATATATATATATATATATATATATATATATATATATATATATATATATATATATATATATATATACATATATATATATATATATATATATATATATATATATATATATATATATATATGTATGTATATATATATATATATATATATATATATATATATATATATATATATATATATATATATATATATATATATATATATATATATATATATATATATATATATATATATATATATATATATATATATATATATATATATATATATATATATATATGGTCCATGCAGCATAGCTGCAAAATATATATATATATGTATATATATATATATATATATATATATATATATATATATATATATACATATATATATATATATATATATATATATATATATATGATGACGTGCAAATATGCAGAAGAAAATAGAATACAAAGGTATATATATATTCCGTCAACAAAGATTTATTGAATAAATCTTTGTTGACGGAATATATATATATTGTATTCTATTTTTTCTGTATATATATATATATATATATATATATATATATATATATATATATATATATATATATATATATATATATATATATATATATATATATATATATATATATATATATATATATATATATATATATAAATATATATATATATATATATTATATATATATATATATATATATATATATATATATATATATATATATATATATATATATATATATATATATATATATATATATATATATATATATATATATATATATATATATATATATATATATATATATATATATATATATATATATATATATATATATATATATATATATATGCAGCATAGATATATATATATAGTATATATATATATATATATATATATATATATATATATATATATATATATATATATTATATATATATATATATATATATATATATATATATATATATATATATATACCGCGTCTTGACGTGCAAATATGCAGAAGAAAATATATATTGATAAATATATATATATATATATATATATATATATATATATATATATATATATATATATATATATATATATATATATATATATATATATATATATATATATATATATATATATATATATATATATATATATATATATATATATATATATATATATATATATATATATATATATATATATATATATATATATATATATATATATATATATATATATATATATATATATATACACGATTTCGGTGCAAGAAAAACTAGAATATCCTTGGTGTACTTGTATTCGCGTACCGTACATCCTCGGTGTACCGTGTATCGCCTACAAAACCAAAACCATATATCACTAGCACATGCTCACATTCTCTTGATACATTTTGTATACTGAGTGATGCTGATGTACGTAAAATGATCCTGCAGATGCCAGACAAATCGTGTTCAATTGATCCCATACCAACTTGGATCCTGAAGGTATGTCTTGACGAGCTATTGCCAGTTTTATCAAAGATTGTAAACATGTCATTGAGTTCTGGCACTTTCCCATCAACCTTGAAATCTGCCATTGTCACTCCTACCAAAGAGCGTCTTTGCTCCTACCATCAAAAAACCGTCCCTGGACACAGAAATTCTCCAAAACTATCGTCCCATTTTCAACTTAAAATTCCTCGCAAAATTGATAGAATTTTTTTTTTTCTTTAACTACAAGACTACCTGTGTGTCAACTCACTACAAAACTCCCTCCAATCTGCCTACCGCAAGAAAAACTCAACAGAAACTGCCCTGTTACGCATTTACAATCATCTTCCCCTTGCTACTGATGACCACAAAGAGTCACTTCTTGTCCTCCTCGACCTTAGTGCAGCATTTGACACTATAGACCATCAAATTCTGTTTAAAAGGCTGTATACTGTGTACGGTTTGGATGGAATCACTCTCAATTGGATAAAATCATATTTTGCAAACCGCTCGCAGGTAGTAACCATTAAAGATAAAAACCCTTCGCTCCGGTATCTCGACTATGGAGTGCCTCAAGGATCAGTAATCGGACCACCTGTTTTTACATACTATACTTCCCCTATGGAAAGCATTATCACATATCTCACGGCCTGCGTGGGATGATTTATGCAGATGATACACATGTTTATGTGTCAATGAATAGAAACGAAAAAGACCAGAGTATTGCAAAACTTGAATCGTGTGTAGAGGAAATTAAAACATGGTGTGCAGACCAACTAATTCTAAATGATAGTAAAACTGAAGTAATTCATATTTCGTCACGTTTTCTAAGCACTACTCCAGTTTCCTCTGTTATGATTGGTAATTTATGTATATCTCCTGTTTCGTGTGTAAAAGACCTGGGTGTTATTTTTGATGATAAGCTTACACTGATGCCACATGTAAATAATATATGCCGCTCCGCTTCACTTGCCATCAGAAAAATCAGACAAATTCGTAAATATTTTGATCAAAAGTCGACGGAGGCACTTATTCACGCATTTGTATCATCTAGACTTGATTGTTGCAACAGTATTTTATTTGGACTTCCTTCTCAACAAATCTCAAAGCTTCAGCGCATTCAAAACACTGCTGCCAGATTAGTTACTCTCACAAGTAAGAAATCCCACATTAAACCCATCCTCCACCAACTTCATTGGCTTCCTATATGTGAAAGAATAAATTACAAGCTTCTTCACCCTCACATACAAAGCCATCCATGATACATACATCAGTGCCATGCTATTGACACTACAGTATAATTTTTTAACCCCAAAATGCAAAGTTTTCGATTTTTCTTAAATTCCCATTTTTGCATTTAAAAATCAAAATGAGGTGTCAATACCAGGGCTCTGAAATCGATGATATGTAAGTATGTAGTGCCATGTATATCATATCAAATTGGCTGCAATGAAAAAATCATATTAGTTTATAACCTCAATGTCAATTTAAGGGTATTAAGCCAAGTGACCTATAATTGTTGTAAAGATCACTAGCAAACCATGTGACAAATGTTTTAATTGTTTGCTTTTATGTTAAGTGATACAAAGAAAAAGAGATTTGCAACCCGTTGATTACATTTTTTTTCTTCACTTTTTGTGAATCTATATTATATCTAATATCTATATATTGATGAATTTTCAATACAAAAATATCTTTGGATATGATAGATTTGGGGCCTACTCCAAACCTTTATGGGTATTCATGACTTGAATGGAATTGATCACTCATCTCTTCTCCATATTTCCCAAGAATTCCCTTTTTTGTGACGCATGGGACGTCAATAATGAATAAACATATGAGTTACACTTCTTGCCACCCCTTTAAGACATGTCAAAGTTTGAAAAACATAAAATGGAACACAACTGAAGTAGGAATACAGATGTTGTTGTCAAAACAGCTTTACTCAGTCGTATCAACAGATCAAGCAGTAAGAACGTCTGTATCACGGGGACAATGATGGTGATTTTCCCTACCCTTAAGCGCACGACACAACGGAGGCAAGAAGTGCTCTTCACATTATCGGGTAAGGATGGAAGAAGGGGGAGGGTAAAAGTGTCATTCGTATAGAGGGCGTCGCGACTGGGGGTGTGACCCCCAATAGTTGAGAATGAAGAAAAATTTGACCAAGATGGTCTAAGAATTCTAGCAAAACGTGTAGATTTTTGAAAGAGCTGCTCTAAAAACTGTTATCAAACTTCCCAATTTTTCCGAATCATGGTTTTAAATTATCCAATTTTTTTAAAAATCCGGTTCTAAGATTTCCCGATTTTTCCGAATCAACTTCCTAAATTTCCCGATTCTTCCAAACATTGATCTTAATTTCTGCTATGTCGGTTTGCGAACCAGATTATAAAAAGTCATGATATCACAAATTTTGCAGTTATTTCGAAAATGTTGTTGAACAAGCCATGCCAATTCGTGCCCCGATATTTACGACATTGCTACTCGCAGCGCCCTCACTAAATATGTTTTAAATTGTCAGTCCGGCAGCATGCCTATTAATGGGAATATAAATGTTCCTAAAAATGGAAACATTTTGCTACATGGAAGCCGCCATTTTGTAATATTGTCATGATCCTTTGCTATTCGAACCTTGAAGCCTTATGCAATGTTACATATATCAAATTTGAATTACTTTGGGAAAATATCTTTGCTAGAGGAAACTTAAGTCTTGAAAATGCCTTAATTACTGCAATGGGTAAAACTTTTCAACTCCCATTTGATATGTTCACCACTCCGTTTTCGAAATATTAGAAATAATAGACAATAGAGCTAGATTTTTAGGCGGGAAACGGCCATTTTGAAAATTCAAGTATTTTTTAACACAATGATTTTTGGTATTTCAAGTACATAAATTAAAAACTATGACATTTTATCACAACATCTGAACGATATGGCTGCATGACTTCAATATTTTCGTGTGGTATAAATGTTCCTATTAATAGGCACACTTTCTGACTGTTAGTGTATAGGATACAGTATGTCACGCTTAAGCCATTTCGAAATGTATGCACAGTATATGCATAATCGTACACTGTATACATGGAGTATGGGGGTAGTGATGCTTGAATTTTCGGTGGCCTTGAGATGTTCGATCATCTAACATGTGGAAAACACAAAACATCGCTGATGTAAGGGCGCGAATCTTTCATGCTTCCACATTTTTGAATTTATGGTGTTAAACTATCCGTTTTTTCTATGTTTCGAAATAAGTTTATAAAATTTAAGATAATTCCAAAAATGATATTACTTTTCGCATTTATTTGAATCATTATTTTAAACATGTTAAACTTCCTAATTTATTCCGAAAATAATAGAAAAAAATCCTAATTTGTCGAAGCATGACATATATCGATTTTTTTGTCTGGGGCGCAGTAACTTTTTCGAGACACTCTCGAGCAGGGAGCAATGGCAACTCCCTGCTTCGAGATGTCTTACATGACAACACCGCACATGCATGTTGACAGCATGTGTTATTGGCAATACAAAACTGTGACATGTTCGTAACAAATTTTCAGAGATAGTAGCGCAAAAAGGTCGGGGTGTGATATAGGACAGAGCGGTGGCCAGCGTGGGAAATGGTGCGCCCCTCCCTCTTGCGAAGGTCTGTACCCTCTTGTGTGAAGTCAAACTGAAAATAATACCTGTGTTGTGAAATATTCATGAAGGACAATTTTCTATTCATATTCGTGCAAGAACTTAATGTATTTTTGGTTAAAAATTTCGCCCACATTTTCTTTAAAATGGCCCAAATTTGGTAAAAATGTACAAATTTGGTTAAACGTCACCAAAAGTTTGTTTGAAATAGTACAGATGAGGTTAAAATTCGCATAGGATTTATTTAAAATTGCCCAAATGTCGTTAAACATTGCAGAAATTTAGTTTAAAATTGTCCAAATGTTGTTTAAAAATAGCCTGAATGTGGTTAAAAATTCGTCCATTATACTGTATATCAAATTGGTAGTGATTCACTTCTTTCCGTTTATGTTGGATATTTTTCATTTAGCCAGAAGTAGATGACTTGTCCTTCTTAAAAATTTGTTCCAGCAAGTCATAGCCACAAACTTAATGTAGCAAATAATGAGACCACTTATCTTTATGAAAATAACCACTCAACCACACAATGAGGACTGACTTCATCTATTGCTAATTTGATACTTAACATCAACTTCCACAACAGCACATGACCAAATGGAGAACTAGTACAATGGAGCCATTGATAAGGGAAATTTTATCCTAATTGCTCGTGGTTCTCAGAATAAAGAAAATAAAGAGGACAAGTCTGACCCGACCTGCTTATATATCTGGTCGGGTCTGACTGTTTGAAACTTCAAGGAGCATAACAACTATAATGATATTAAAAAGTAATATTTTCGGGCACTTTTGGCCAACTATGGCGCCGAAAGCTGGATACACCACTGCTCACACGGGGCCTATGGGTAAAGCTCCGGAACTGCGATACTTAGCTTTTGATCAGCTCTATTTGAAGGGTGAATCACACATCAATTTTTAGACTTAGAATATGCGTTTTTATTTGGTGGGCATTGGATGGGTGTGGGGAACAGGGGTAGGAGGTTGGGTACGGCACAATGACAAACATACAATTGCACATTTTAGGTCAAATTGGGGCACCTTGCCACCGAAGGCGGAGCGTACAACCACGGCACCCCACCCTCTGGATCCGCCCCTGATCATTTTATTCGAATCATCATCTGAAATGTCATTCGAAAAATTTGCCTGAAAATTTTGAAAAGCCAAAAAAAACCCCACTAAACTAACTAAGAGCAGTGACACTTTTATATGATTTTTTTTTTACATGAAATTAACATTATTTATAGTCTACACAGTTTTCAGAGCATTACAAGCGCAGTGTTTTACCATGGACGTAAGAAAACAAAGATTGAAACATTAAAATATTCCAAGTTTCTTTCCCCTTGGTGAAGTACCCTTCTCATTCAAATTTTGTTCATCTTTGCGGCAGAGCTTGAAGGCTGCTGATGACAACTACCTGGTTAGTGGGTCAAACACCTGTCTAGCAGCTGTCTTAACGCTATGCAAACCCTAATTAACTGATTCATGATGTAAACAAACCTCAGATCGGCGATACGATGTTTGAGCATGCGCGTTTGAGGGGCAGGAGCCAAGCCTCTGACCAAATGATTTTATTGTGAGAGGAGGGCAGGTTACCATTTGTCCCCCTTCCCCAATAATGAAGGTCTGACAATTTGATTTTTTCGAGTCAGATTCCCTTCACTTCTTTTCTTACTCCAAAGATTTAATTTTCGGAAAAGGGACTCGGGAGGTTCAAGGTCGGCGAGACAGGAGGGATATGGCGAACAAGTTCCCAATAAGTTCTAGAAATATGTGAATTACATTCATTGGCTTCCTTATTTAAGCAGTCCACGAAGGGATAAATAATAGTTCCTAGATATGTGTGACTTGACGTACCCGGCAAACTACCTTTACCGCTCTATTGGTTTTCCACTGATTTTGATTTTCATATTAGATCGTTCCTTTACCAGTTTACTTATTTTGTGGGAACGTATTTATTTTGGAGAAAAGGATCCTGATACCGTTCATAGAACTACCGTCGGTCATGTAATCGAAATCATACAATATCTACGGGCAAAACCGCAAAAAGAATGTTAATAAGTTCACATCATATATTACATTATTCAAGCCTTCTACAAAAGGGTACATAATGACCCGGAGAGGATTTCACCTTCCTGGTGGAATGTTAACTTCCTGCCGTTTTCATGTACTAATTGGGAACTTATTGAAATAAAATTTGTACAAATGGTTGATACAATTTTGCAACATTTCCTGAAAATTGAAGACAATTTCCCTAAAATGAAGAAATTTTCCGAAAGTTGAAGAAAATTTTCCGAAAATCCAAGAAATTTCACGAATATTAAAGAAAATTTCTCAAAAAATAAGAACATTAAAGAATATTTCCAAATTCTTCTTGTTCTTTTTGCAGACGTCGAATAAAAACTCCATCACATCTGCGCTCGATCCGACGCTGCTATTATATTGCAACAAGGGACGCTTGTTTCATTTTTAATAAACGCTTCATTTTATTTTAAATGGCAGAATGGCTAAAACATTACATTTTCTGAGTGGCATATAATAAAATTTCCTCTAAAACACCCTAACAAAGTGTTAAAAGTTTGTCCTTTGACAAATGTTTGCTCAAAACATGGACTATTTTTTTAATATATATTGCAGTAGTCAGTTTTTTTCGTATTTTCTTTTTTAGTGTGGTGGGGTTAGAGTGCTTGAGCACAATAAAACCTTAAAATCTTATACCATTCTATCTTTGTCCAAAATTGAAGGTTTTGATCCTTAGCTCTAGATTTTGGTCCTGTCACAGCCAATTAAAATTATGTTGATAGAAGACAGAAAATTCATGACAAAAAATATAATTTAGTTTCAGCTTTAATCCTTTTTCTCTTTTATCTGTTGATAATTGAAAGAGTATATACTTAGGCTATACTAATCATAGACTTGACGAAAGCTAAATGAGTACACAACAGTTTATCTCACTGTGATGTACATTGCTATGAATATAAACTGCGTGATAGTATTAGGTGAGATAAGTGTTGACGTTAACAATTCACTACCAACTTCTTTCTCCAAAAATAAAATCTCTTGAATAATAACGTAAGCAATTCACTACCAGTTTCTTTCTCCAAAATATAAAATCTCTTGAATAATAAGCTACCAGTTTCGTCCTTTGTTAATGGCCATCTATCGTCATTAAAATGTGGCGGCGTACAATCTCTTCCAAAACGATACTGATTGGCCTATTAATGCAAGTGCTCATTGTACCATTGTGTTTTGACCAATCAAAACACAGGATTTGAACTTGATTTACCTCGTACGTTAGAGACGACAACTGGCCTTTGGGCATAATCTTAGTTAAAATTTGCATTGAAGATTTTGGTATAGATGAGTAATGTCCCGTTGACTCTCTTGAAGAGGAGAATAAGTCTAAAGAGACAAAAAAACATATTTTCTCAGGTCAGGTGTGTGATATCGAGTATCAAAAAGAATGAGAGACAAGTGCGGAGATGATCTTCATGTTGAAGACGTGAAATTATGATCAGGTGACTGATTGAGTGGCTATACGAAGAACCTATCAAGTCAAATGAGCACTCGAGCAGAAAGTTAAGGCGCTGGTTTTTACGAATTTATGTGTAATTTAACAAACAGACATTTTATCTCGTGCCCGCTTCTTACAACTGTTGTCTATTTCAGATATATTTCGCCATCGAACACATTTGAACCCAAATAAAAGACAATGGGGAAAACAGATACAAAGGTTGCATACTCGGTTGGGAATTAGCATTGAGATCTTCAGTACGGTAACATTGCTTGCGTGGGAAGTATTACATTACAGAATAATGCACCCATAAGTTTGGTCGATTGCTCCTTCAATTAGAATTGACGTTACCACTTT
Organism: Chiridota heheva; assembly: GCA_020152595.1. Lineage (NCBI taxonomy): Eukaryota > Metazoa > Echinodermata > Holothuroidea > Apodida > Chiridotidae > Chiridota > Chiridota heheva. Next base: position 102,981 of record JAIGNY010000218.1, read on the forward strand.
CTTCCATCTATCCTAAGTTTGGGACTTATGCCAAAAAATAGTACATAATAATATACAACAACCGAACGTGGCACGTTTGGAAATATGTAGGTCTCTTCAAACAATTCTGAAAATGAAAATAAATTTCTTTCTAACTTAAAAAAACTGAATCGTAAGCTTTCTTTCTCTTTGAAAGAAAGTAATTTGAACCTTACATGGCAGTATCTT
>JAIGNY010000219.1:0-30000 GCA_020152595.1 Chiridota heheva
AAAACTTTTTTTAAACTTTTTTTAAAATTTTTTAAAACACCTTTTACCATTTTTGCAAATTTTTGAGAGGACAAAACTGGCGTCTAACGAGGTGACATGACAGAACTGCGCTTTAATACAAAAGGGGGTCTACGGGGGCTTAATCATGTAGGAATAATTAGCAAAAACTACGTTTTAACGAAAGAAAATAGCGTCTAACGGGAATGACAAAACAGAACTGCGCTTTAATGCGAAAAAGGGATCTACAGGGGGCTTAATCGTGGGGATTAATTAGACAAAACTACGTTTTTAACGGGGAAAATGGCGTCAACGGGGAATGACAGGACAGAACTGCGCTTTAACGCGCGACAAAGGGGCAGGACTTGATTCCAAACCACGCTCATAAAATTTTTCTCAAAAATTGCATTTAAGCATGCACTTTTTAAAAACCATTTTTAAGATTCCAATGACTTTATACAAGGCGTCAAATTTGAAGGCATTTTTACTTTTGACGTGTACTTTGAAACAGTTTTGAAATTCTTTGACTTTTGACCGCTCTTTTTTTCAACCATAAACTTTTGAAGGATGATTTTAAGAAAAAAATTGCCAAAAACAAAGAAATGGGTTAAAAAAGCGAGGACTTCATTGCGCACACACGATAATGACGTCATTACCTTGAGAATGGTGCAATAACAAAGTATTCATGACGTTATGAAATGTAGATGTGTATTATGTTGTATGTGAACATGGATCTAGAACTGTCGGAGAAAACCGCCATGGCGATGGAACGTTAAACAAACCTTGCGCCGTGCCAAAGCACTACTTAAACCCGATTTTGCCCGAGTTATATTTGCCCTATGCGAGGTTGACGAAAATACAGTCGCTATTCCGTCTAACATCAGGCAACTCTAGCGTATCAAGGGTAAGCAAAGGGTGTGTTTTTCTTCGTGTGAATGTTAGCGTGTACATTTTATACAATTATCCATGGATAATTTCAAGCAATTCATAAACCAATCTATCAATTCATCTTAAAGCCAGCCATCAATTTAAAAAAATCTGAAACACACATACCATATTCAAATCCCAAAGTATTTTACAGTGGCAGATATATATGAGCAGAAACTAATGAATGGCGCAACCCCATGCACCTTCAGCCTTAGAATCAGGCTCATATTCCACCACCCTGCTGTTCTCTAAACGACGGTTATCTCTGTTTCTCTCCTTATAGTGAATCATGGTAATCAAAACACGCAGTATGCACACATTGTAATGTACACCACAGTAAGTACAACACGAAATGTCAGCATGTTATAATTGATATAACTCAATATACAATAACACGTTGTAGTTGTTAGTGTAGCTGACGAATGCTAACAGAATGAATTATAAAACAAAATCTTCCAGCCGCTTTTTAAATGTTTAGTTTTAAATGGCATTTCAATGCTGTTTGCCATATGGTCATCACACCACTATCAATTGACTGATCTGATTGATTAAAAATGACATAATTCTCTTACGTATGTAATGGAACAATACCATGATGTATCGATGTATCGATCGGTTCTCTTTGTCAAACACAAGGACATTTTAAACAAAGGATCTATATTGATCCAAAATTCAATAAACAAACATGGATTATGAATGTTTTTTCTCATACTATTGATATCGATTTGCCCGCAAACAAATTTCATCTTAACAGATAGTTTTACCCCATTATTATACATCATATAATTAAACTTTTACCCAATTATTAAACACGCCGTACGAAATGATGTATTGATCGGCTCTACAACATTTTCCCCATTATTAAACATCATATAATCAAGGCTATAACAAACAAAAAATATATACGCGCAGTGTACACAAAATGGATCGCTGTATATCCTACATTAAAAAAGGCCCGTGACGAAAGATATAACTCAACAAATTGCGCTCGATTCCTCCTACAGGTAGAGAAGTATAATGCATGTCTGAACTAACCCCAGAAGCAGCACTGATCAGCAGTTGTTGGTACATACTAAGCACACATATAGATCTAAAGTGAAATTTAACAAGGAAACGGACCAATACCATGAACCACATCAAAATTGACCTAATATAACGGTAAATTGGAATAACGTATAAAATCATTGGAATTTCAAAATGGTTTTCAAAAAGTGCATGCTCAAATGTAATGTTTAAAAAAAACTTGGGAGCGTGGTTTGGAATCAAGTCCACCCTTTTTTTTTGCTTAAAGCGCGAATCTGTCCTGTTATTCATCCGTTGACGACATTTTCCCGTTAAAAACGTAGTTTTGTCTGATTATTCCACGATTAAGCCCCCGTAGACCCCTTTTTTCGCATTAAAGTGCAGTTCTGTCTTGGAAATCCCCGTTAGACGCCATTTTCTTCGTTAAAAACGTAGTTTTGTCCAATTATTCTCGATTAGGCCCCATGGACCCTTTTTGCAATAAAACGCAGTTCTGTCTTGTCACTCCCGTTAGACGCCAGTTTTGTCCTCTCAAATGAAAAACACTTCCAGCAAAAAACTGCCTCAAATGACAGTGTTTCAGAAAAATTGTTTCTCAAATGATGAGTTTTAAATTGTTTCTCAAATGAGGGGTTTCAGAAAAAATGTCTTCTCAAAATCATTCACGTTTCAAAATATCGTCGCTCAAATTTGAGCTCCTTGTGCAAAGTCAATGGTATTCGAAAATAAAATGCTGTTCTCAAATCGTAGAAGTTTTCAAAAAAAAGTCCTCTCAAATCACACCGTTAAAAAATATCCACAAGTACAATGTCTTCTCGAATGATGTGACTCGGTAAATTGTGACGATATTATCTGATATTATCAATAATCGTGACATAGCGGTTATCTATATTATTATTACAGTTTAAAACCTTTGAAAAATCTAGCTTCTAATCAAGAAGTTATCAGGGTTTGTGTTTTGAAACGGGCGACAATGAGTACCATCGTCCCAAGCCCCATATTTTCTATTCAATACTGTTGCCATATATGGTCATCACATAACTATTAATTGATCATTCTGATTGGACAATAAATGACATAATCTACTACGCATGTAATGGACCAATAGCTTGTTCCGCAGAGTCCGTTTAACCGCTTGGTGCTATAGTTCATTTGCAATGCTGGCTTCTGATTTGGTCACTACCAGTATAGTGACCTCTGAGATTTTTTTCTTCTGGGTCATCGGATTGCGTCACAAGATATTCTCGACGGCAAAGGACACTTATTAGTCGTGGTCTGTTTAGTGACCTCTTGTTGCGCAGAGTCCTTTAAAGAAGTTTATAAGCTTTTTCCTGACTGGGTGTGTCAAGTGGGTAAAAAAATATGACATATAGGTCAAACAAAATTGTGATGGTTAAACTGTACAAATCATTTCAGTTTTGCCATTCATTTTATTGACCAAATGTAGTTTTTAATTTAAGTTTTGAGCTCTTTCAGTGTTGAGCTCTTTCAGTGTGGAGGCAGAATTTTTTTTTACCGTAGCACAAAAAGTAATTTCAAAGTAGATAAGACAGCATTTTAACAATGTAAACATTGACCCTTTTTACATTTGGGCTTCAAAAGTCAGGATTTATAGTAAAAATCTAAAATCTTTTCCCTATTATACACTGTTCTGAAATGAATATGATTTGTTATTTCTAGTATACTGCATAGGATCCTTGAAGCAACATGCATGAAGGCAATTTGTGTACAAATCAATTGTTAGCTTTCTTATGAATAAGGTAGAAAACACTTGTAATATAATAAGAACTATAAAAGATAGCAACACTCCATATGGAACCGTACTACACCCAATTGATACTCTTTTCAATCTACAAAAACAATATCACAGAATAAATGAACTGTAATGACAAGATTTTTGAAGACAGTATAATGTTACTGTAAGTCCTGTCAACAGTACACTGCTTGGTATACTGTATACTGTATCTAAGAGCAAACTGAGAATCAACAGAGTTAACCAAATTTGTTGTCTATCTCAGTATTGCTGTAGAAATAATAAGTATTTCAGATCTACATGTACTATAAAGATTGTTTTATGGGATCTGTGAAAGCATGAAATAATCACAAATATGCAATGTAGAGACAACAAGCATAAAATGTTTCAAATGATATCAGTTCAGAAAATAACAAGACTGACAACAAGAACATCAAAATAGTGTATATTACTGTGGCTTGTTCCTCACTCCAGGAATAAACCCCAGTTATTTCTGCATTAATGCTCTATACTGGTCTAGCCACAGACTCCTAGCTTTATTTAAAGGGACAGGGTGCTAGACTTGTTGGGGCACATTAATGCGTGTAAATACTGTGTCTTTTCGACATGTAGTCAAGGGGCCCCTTAAGGCTCAAGTCCCCGGTAAAGAAAAGTTCTGGGATTTTTAGTTATAATCATACCTCTGAATAAATTATTTCGATTGATGAGGACCAGTCATTAGCCAAAACAGGACAATTGTTTTTCTAACTGATATGTTATGTGTTTTCTATATCCATGTAAGATATTCATTTATAAGGTTCAATAAGATTATTAAGTTTAAAAAATGTAATAATGGTGTTACATTTTTTCTGAAAAGCATGGCGGACCCCGGGGATTTGGCCATCGGAGGAGGAGCAGGGTGGACAGTTCTGTGAAACAGCAGAAGCTAGGGGTTCTGAGCCAGATAATGATAAAAGTATGCTTCGAATCAACTCCGAAAACCAGCTCTACCTACAGACCTATGTGCCCAACTTTTCAACATACAGAATTTTTTGATAAAATTGATTTTGGAACAAACAAAACAAATAAATATTTTGTTGTAATTTAAAGTATTTCAAGTTGTATGAACTTTTTCTTTATCAAGGCGTTGTGTAAGGTAAATATACAATGTATGATCGGGGACTGCAAAGCTTATGTTCCAAAACCAATATCAGGTTTAGGTTATGCTTTTTGTGTTATATCTGTGATCCAAAGTAAATTGGCACATTTTTGACAAAAAATAAGTTGCAAAAAAGTAGCAAATAATCAGCATTCATTAGCAAGTACCACAATGCAACGCTGAGGGTCATACTATTTTGTAACTGTGCAGCCTGCATTGCGTCTGCATGACAGTTTCAAGTTGATACAGAAGTTTTTGTTTTGATGTCAAGATGACATAATAATTTTCAAATATTTCATAGTAGTCTAAAATTATCTGAGTATGGCCATGACTACTCCAACAAACTTAGTAGGACTACAGTATATTAAACTGTTATTTTAGTTAGGACATGCAGAAAGACAGTAAATGTTAACAAATTTCCAACACTTGAGACACATAAACTACATGGGGATACTACTATAATTCCCTAAATTGTGTTAGAATCACAAATTTAGCAAATTATTATCAATGTTATATGCTTATATTTAAAACACTAAGAATATCAATCATAGGGTAAGATTTTAGTAAGAATATTAATACTAAGGGCAATCTAACACGGGATGATGCGGGCTGTTAATGTATACTTTATATATTATATTTATGGAACTGCCATTTCAGCATTCACTTGGATCAGTTTTGTGTGCTGAAGTTCTGTTATGTAATAAATGATGTGGTCAACTCCCGGTAGGCCCTAAGTCACCAATTATTTTATGGGTTGACTCATAATTCTAAGCAGAAGTATTCAATTTTGGTCTGACTTCTGAATGAGTAGGGCAATTAATGGAATAGGCTTCTAGGCCTAAGCAGCTATAGCCTACAAAGTATTTGAGGCAGGGCCATGATCTAGCAGGGCCTTATATGTCCCTCATGCACCTTCATATATGCCTACTCTGTACTCATCAATCATGAAAATGGACTATTTTTTACATAACAACTTTGTCCGACTTCGCTAAGGTGGGTAACAAATTCAGGTCATACTACGAAATAGGCCCTAGTAGGCCTTAGTACTACTAACGTTAGACCTAGTATGCCTGCCAGTGCTACTAGGCTAGCATGAGCCTATGTATTTGGTGCATAAACAGATTGTTCTTTTGTAGGCCTAAACCTAGTATCAGCAAATCCAAAATGGTAGATAATGGTAAAGAAGAATATCATTTGCTTATATTCGTAAGCTCTGTCAATAATCGTACAACCAAATTAATTTCATTTTGCATAATTCCGTTCCATGTCTCAATGCATTGCCATAATAACAAGCTAGTGTTACGGAAAAGCCACACCTTATTACTTTAGGAAGGAAATTAGGTCTAAGAAGTGAAAATTTGGACTGGCGTTTTCCTGAGCATTTATCCACTAAAAGAACTTAAAAGTGGCCTAATTTGACGATACTAATAGTTCCTTTATAAAAGCATACTGAGCTTAATAAAAAGTTGTCTGCTGTGAAGAATTGTGACTTTACAATTCAGAAAAACGATTGACGAATCTTACCTTTTTCAAAGATCATCAAAAAATTGGCCACAAAAATCTATATTTTGGGAACTTTTACCGAGACTGAAAATGCTCCGGATCCCGATTTAATCCTAAATATAATGTCTTGTGCGTCATTTAATCTTCTCATGTAGTGACGAACATTAAAACTGCATAAAGTTAGACCAATTTCAATTATGCGGATTCATTCGGGAGTGATCGTCTTACAAACCACGAAATGCTCAATTCAGAACTTCGAGTCAAGGCCTCAGAAATTAATGATATCGCAGTAACAGTCATATATCAAAGGTCATGTTCCCAACTGATATGCATATATTTTGCAGCTAGTTATTTATCTTAATGTGAGAAAATAGTCTTCAACACGTGCAAGAGATTTATATAAAATGTAGAAGTAGGCCCATCTGCTGATTCAGTTTCAATTTTATATTTCAACATTAACATATCATTATACATTAGATGAAAAACGAGGAAGTTACAGATTTTATTTGGCACCTACACCTAAACCAGAACCCAAGTGATTCTTCACATTTGCAAAAGGATTACCCAGAGTATCTTGCTTTTCCTTACTTTCCCCAACAACATTGTTGTGGCCGCCAGCGCCTCACACCATATACACGGGGGTAAGGGTAGTATCTTACGGTATCTTACGTCACAACGGTAAATTGAGAGCAGGTTTAAAACTGATATACTTACTACATTTAAATTCCAGTATTGAGCTGTGCTGGCGATTGCTTGGGCGGCACTAGAGCAGGCAGGTCGAGAATCATTAACTTATGTGGCTTATTGAATAACTGGTGGAAAAAGTTTCGAATTCGACACCTTCACCGCACTTAGAAAGAGAAAATGAAAGCGTTTTACAATCCTTGGATTGAATACGAAAAAGATTAATGATATAACTACAGGGTCGTGATTGTCCTTCACAAAGTGATTTGACATGGGGCAGTGCTTTTCCTTCACAAAGTGGGGACACTGCTTTTCAAACACTTTCTGCCTGAAAATAGACGGAGTCAATTTCCCCTGTCTCTTATGAGTGGGGTAAATTTTCCCTGTCCTGGAAATTACGGCCCAGAAGAACTATACTAACTTTTCAAAACACATTGAAGGGGGATTACTAGGTGAAAGAAAGTTGGTCTTCCATTCAAGTTAATTTTATATTCAAATACGCCCTGCAGATTACCTGAACTTCACAGAGAGCTGGGCCAAGGCTTAAGACATTTACAACGAAAATATTCTCCAGAAAAAGCAAGTGTTTGTGCATTGCATTGGCCTATGTGCTGGAATTTTTAGCACCTTCTTCTAATTCCCTCCTCAACAACCCACACAAAAACTCAACCCCGACCTACCCTACATTAGTCATTGTGTGTACATGAAGTAAATGGCTTTGAACAAAAAAATAGCTTTTTGCATGTATATTTGAAGTTTGCGATGGTTTTTGAATTATTTTTTGCTGACATTCATTTTGATTACGCTTGTCAGTATCTTTTAAAGTTTATTGAAATTTCCATTCACCAATTTAAAATGTTATAAATTTACTTCAAATTGTAGTAAATCGTAGTCAGTGGCGTAGCCAGCAGGAAGCAGGGGTAGGGGCGAGGGGGCGATGGCCCTCAATATTCTAATCCATTAATTCAGATTTTAGTCCGTTGGTTCGAATTGGTGCCGTCGTTTCAACATGCTTTGACATTCCAGGTGCTTATTATGTTTAGATTTTAGAAGGGCACTTTCAGAAACAGGTTCTCCGGTAATAATAAATCAAACATTGTGCGAGTTTGTATTTTAAGACATGAACTATGACACATAGAGGCAGGGGAGAGAGAGGGGTGAGAGGGGGAGAGTGGAAGGTGGTTGTCAGAATGTGTAGACTCCATGGTCAGGACAAGACTTGTGCAGAAGGCAAATTGCTTGGAATGACACGATTCCAGAAGAACATTTGGTTGAACTGCCAAAGTCAAAGGACTTTGAAGTCAACAGATGCCTCAAACCAAAGGAATTTGAAATGTGACTTCGACTCAGTTGCATCTTTTCAGCGACGCTAGTGAAACTGGTTATGGTGTTGCTGCTTATTGCCGTTCCGTGAACAAGGAGGGAATGATCCATTGTGAGCTCATTACAGGAAAGGCGAGAGTTGCCCCCTCCTCAAACAAGTCACAATACTTCGACTTTAAATCACTGCAGCTACAGTTTCTGTAAGACTCTCCAAAGTGCTGGAACACGAGGTACATTTTGAAGCTGATTCGATTAAGTTTTGGACAGACAGCACAGCGGTTATTCGGTACATCAGCAATAGCTCTGCTAGATACCATACATTCGTGGCAAATAGAGTGGCTACATCATCGATGCATCTCACCCAAGTCAATGGACATATGTGGAGTCCTCTGAAACCCTGCTGATGACACATTTAGGGGCTTTATGCAGAGCACTTGTGACAGTCACAACTCACACTGAATTCAATGATTAGCAAATGCCAAGCTGGTTCAAGTTGAAACGTCACATTGCGTGGATGCAGAAACTGAAATCGTTGCTCAAGGAGCTCAGCAACATGCGCAAAAGTCTTGAAGCAAGACCCAAAGGAAATATCCAAAAGGATGAACCAGGCCAGACAAAGGAAACTGAACATGAAGTTGTCAGTTGCAGACTTAAAAGAAGCAGAATTAGCTCTGATAAAGTTCATTTTCTTAATGAAATTGCTGCTTTAAGTGATGGCTCTAAGAAGAGATCTATTAAGAAATTCAGTCCTATTCACAAACTGGACCCAAGGTACGAAGATGGGGTGCTAAGAGTTGGAGGACGGCTAAGCTGGTCAGCTATGCCAGAGGAAGAAAAAACATCAGTACATTCTCCCAAAGGACTCTTATGTGACAGAGATGATAATAAGAGAAACCCATGAACAACTTCACCATGCATGAAGAGCTCTAATGCTATCACATCTACGAAAAATACTGGATTGTAAGGACACATGCCTTGGTACGCAAAATGCATCAACCGGTGTGTTACTTGTCGACGCTTTTGGGGGAAGAGCAGGTGAACAAAAGATGGCTAACCTGCCCACTTCCCCTATGACCCCAGATGAGCCACCCTTTACAAGGGTAGGTATGGACTTCTTTGGCTCTTTGAAGTTAAGCAGGAAAGATCAATGGTGAAGAGATATGGTGTGATTTTTACTTTTTGCAGTACGTGCCGTGCACTTGGAGGTGACTAATTCATTAGACACTGAGTTTTGTATCAACGCTTTACAAAGGTTCATTTCAAGGAGAGAAAAAATTTCGGAAATTTAGTCTGACAATGGCACAAATCTTGTAGCAGCAAATCAAGGGTTGAAACGCAGTATTCAACAATGGAATGAAGCAAAAATCAGAAATCAGATGCTACAAGCCAACATTGACTGTAAATTCAATCCACCAACTAATTCACACTATGGAGGCGTGTGGGAACGGAAAATTCGCACTGTTCGGCGGATCCTGAATGTTTTGCTTAACTCACTTAACAGATGAAAGCTTGCAAACCATGATGTGCGAGGTAGAAGCGACTATAAACAGTCGACCTTTAACTGTGATGTTGCTGGACCTCAATTATGTAGAACCTCTTACCCCCAACCACATGTTGCTTCTGAAGCGTAAACCAGCCTTCCACCCGGAATCTTAAAAAGAACAGATATCTATGTGAGGCTTCGTTGAAGACATGCACAATTTCTTGCTGACCTCCTCTGGAAAAAAGGTGGATCCGTGAATACTTACCTCAACATCAGCAGCGTCAAAATGGTGAAACCAGGAAAACGTTCAAATTGAGACATTGTTTTGATTGTGGAAAATACCGTGCTTAGAAACTCTTGGTTATTGGGACGCATCATAGCTCTCGTAACAGATAAACAAGGAGAGATACGGCGTGTTAAAGTAAAAACTGCAATCTCTGTTTTTGCCAGAAGCCGATCATTAATTGTTGTTTGTGTTTCTCTTTTTCAAGGTGGGCCAAGCGCCCTTGGGTAGTGACCGTGAAGGTCTAAATATTTTGCTGTAATGAACTTGATGCATAAAGTTACTCATGCTATTTTTGTATGTAACATTTGTGTATGGCTGCTTCAGCATTGTGATTTCTGAATTTTTTTTTGAGAAGTTTTAATTTTTCCAAGGTGAGCCAAGCGCCCTTGGTTTCAGGCTGTGAAAGCCTACATGTGTACGGCTCATTATCTTTTATGGATTTCATTGACTAAGTAAAGTGATGATTGAGTTGTGTTTATAACTTTGATGAAAAATGTAAACTTTATCTTGTAAGCATTAATGAGCATGTCTAATCCTTTTTTTTACATGAATTTGATGCAAACATTAATTCCGAACTCTCTAAGCTTGCGTGAGTGAACTTTCAGAAGATGCATGGTTTTGGTCATTCCAAAGAAAATTCTTCTTCGACCTATTTCATGTATTTTTCATGCATTCATTATGTATTACTACCTCTGTTTGAAAAAATTTCATAAGGTAATTGTCAAACTTCTTTCGTTTGTACAATTAGGGGCCAGTGTAGGTGCAGAGTTACTTTATCATTTTCTGGTGGGAAACGAATGTCTGTCAAAGTCTAGTTAAGGATTGTTTGGGTAAGTCTAGTGTGGGGGCGATTTTCACATTTTTGGATTTCGTTAGCTCGCTTGGAGGCTACAAAGCCAGCAAGGTATTTACGGTGTGATATAATGGGATATTTTTTCAATATATGACTACAATTCAAATCAATTTGTGAACAAGACAAGTAACCTACTCCTGCATCGGCTGTGTACGTTATTATTTTGAACGGAAAACTTGTTGGTAAACTGTACATCTGTAAATACACGCTGTTTGTTACATTACGTGATTTAAGTACTTGTCATTTCATTTAACTAAAGTTATCATTACGAACACAACTTTTGTCAGTTTCCAAGCTCCGGCGGTTATAGAGTGCACGTGATACAAGACAACCTCATTTTAAATGTACACAAGTTTGGAGTAAATTATTGAAACCTTTATTTTGGACAGGACATACTTTTCAAAGAGTGACGATAAACATAACCTTGCACAAACGTAAACAATAAAACATTATATTTTCACATTATGCCTTTTTATGATTTTGTGTTTTGTATATGGTGTATTACAGGTCTCTTTGACATGAATTTTGACTTGTATAATACACCTTCTTACTATGCGTTGTAACATACATTTTTGCCATTGAAATGTCAATTTTGGAAGCATCCGGGGATTCGCCCCTGATTCCTACCGGGCTTTGCCCTGACCCCACTGGAGCCTTTAGGCGGCCCCTGGACCCTACGCTGACAAGTTTTTGCGATTTGATTTTGTGTTTTGTATATTGTGTATTACAGGTCTCTTTGACATGAATTTTGACTTGTATAATACACCTTCTTACTATGCTTTTTGACATACGTTTTTACCCTTGAAATGTCAATTTTGCGAGAGCTTCCAGGGCCGAAAGGCTTCGCCCCTGGACCTCACCTGGTCCATTAAGCGGGTGACTGGATCCCACGCCGATAAGTCGAGCGCTCTGCCCTTTAATTTTGTGTTTTGTATATTGTGTATTATTGGTCTCTTTAACATGAGTTTTGACTTGTATAATATACCTTCTTACTATGCGTTGTGACATACTTTTTTACCCTTGAAATGTCAGTTTCGCGAGAGCCTCCAGGACCTTCGTCCCCTGAATCCCTACAGGGGCTTCACCCCTGGACCCCACCAGGTGCCCTTAATCGGACCCCTGGACCAAACGTTGACAAGTCGAAGTCGAAGAGTATCAACAAATCAGAGATGGTGTCCTCAGTGAAAAGAAACTTTCAAGTCACTCCTTCGGTGTCACCTCAACTACACCACTAAATATTGTATCGGTTCAATTCAAACCCCCCTCCCCCTCCCCCTCTCCCACTATGAAAATCTTGGCTACGCCACTGATCATAGTTACTGGTCTGGATACTGTTGCACTTTTTGTTTTTAATATTTAGTGAATGAAAGCCACAATAACATCACGAGATGTATTTTTGGATCTGATAAAAAAATGACTAGTTTTGATTTCATTTAAGAATGAAAGAATAGTGGTCACTCCTGCACTAAAATTAGTGGTGAAGTAGTGGTGAAATACAAGCGATAGTTATTTATATTTTAGAATAGAAATAAACTTAGTTTAAAACTTCTTCTACGTCGCCTTATTCCTCTCAACAACTCAGCCCCGACCCATATTGGTCACTGTGCACATTAAAGGTATATGGACAGGTAGCAGCAGCACGAGCTGAAATGGCTTAACATATACTAAAACAATGCAAACAGCACAAAGTCATCAAAATCAGTTAATAATTGACCACTATACAGCATTGTTTTAATTTAGCATTAAACTATCTACATTTGGGATAAAACATAAACAAGAAACTAAAAGTTTGTGTGGTTCCGATGCCTTAATTTTTAAAGCTCGTTACATTATAATTACCATCTGAGGATATTGAGATCGGCTTAATTTCATTTTGTTACTCAATTAGAGCTCCCAGTGAGACCCCATTTAAATATCAAGTCAGCATATTTCATGGCCCCTTCCTCTCCAAACAGAAAAATGTTTCATATAATAATGAGGTAATTTTGTACTAGGCGACTGTGAAAGAAAAGAGTTTTCATCCAACATGAATTAAAAAGTCTTTTTTTTTTTTTTTTTTTTTTTTTATTAGAAGGGAAAGGGGTATTTTATTCCTCATCCAAATGGTTAACTGACCGACGTAAACGCTGACAAATATGGGCAATAATTTCAGTTTTATTTAGGAACAAGGATAAGTTGCTTATCAAATCTTATTTTATTCAGACATGTATGTAGTGATTGATTGCTTTCAAAACGCGTCGCCGGGGTAATCATAGGTCATTGTGTTGCCTAGCCATGCTACAGTAACGATAGTGTAACTTAAGCTTACACTGTGAAACCATTTGCAATTTGGTAGGATAACCTTAGGCCTATATATGTACGCTACCATGGAATTGACTTAAGAAAGCTTCAAGCCTTGAAGTTCCTCATCAATTTGTAAATTAGAATTTGTAAACATACTCATTTCAAGTTTTACTTTTGATTTCGTTGCAATTTTTGTTCAGTTTTGCTGTTTGTTATTGAAGGATCATCTCCATTTTTAAGAAGAAAGATGGTTTCCAGATCATTTATACATGCTAGATAATGGTGGGATTAGGTATTTGTATATTGCATGAAACTTAAAAATTGATTGGGGTTGGGTTGGTTATTAGCCACATACTCACTGTACACGCAATCATTAACAAAGAAAGAAAACGTCAGCTAATTAAAGACAAAAGAAAATATTAGTAAATGTCTGTTATGATAAAAAGGCCATGCTTGAAATGCAGCATAGTGTTAGCTAGGGTGGAGTGGGCATGAGACCAACATAGGCTAGGTTTAATTAGTTTTGATTAAAGACAAAAGAAAATATTAGTAAATGTCTGTTATAATAAAAAGGCCATGCTTGAAATGCAGCATAGTGTTAGCTAGGGTGGAGTGGGCATGAGACCAATATAGGCTAGGTTTAATTAGTTTTATAGTTGGCATGTGCCTATCAAAAAAACACCAATTAAACAAAGTCTAAACAGGCTGACCAACTGGCAGATAGGTGTGTATAATACAAAGTAAAAGTAAGTTAACTGCCAACTTGTTTAGATAGGTAGAGATACAGTAGATCAAATTGCTCACTTATTACTTTTATTCATATTTTAATAAACTATAAGTTTTCAGTTTCATTCACATTTCTTGTTCAATATCTTTTACAAACAATTGCAGGCCCTAAATTCATAGTTTCAATTCAAAATAATCATAAAACATTAAAATAGGCCTATATGTTGTATTGCAGCCTAATTACTTCCAATCCCTGGGTGCATTTTTTGTTATTCTATGTGTATTACTTATTAAAGTTGCTTTCAATTAGTCTTATCCCACAATACATTTTTTGATATGACTGGTGGCGTTCGTGAGGCCGCAGACCAGTAAACAACAGTAATCCTACAATGTCAGCATACAAAAGCGGGTCAAAGTGAAAGAAATTACTGCCGAACGATGGTACATGATTCCATTAATAGCAAGAATGTAGCCTTTTGTAGGCCTAACGTCTAGGTCTGAATTTGAATAGGTTAAGTTGGTAACTTGAATTCTTTAGCCTTTTTCATACTACCTGATGATCCCAAGCCTAAACTAGGCTTCAATAACTAGGCCGAAATCCATCTTAGTTAATATCATAATGTAAGTCTCTAGGACCACAGATGTATGACTGCGTACGCATTTGGCTAGCCTTTATCAAATAAAGAAAGGGCGGCAGCAATTACCACGAAACGGGGGTGTACAGGCTGCTAGGGCTGGCCCTTCGCTAACGTTAAATAGGCCTACGGTGTTGGCCAACCTTCACCTACTAGGCTAGGGCCTAGGCGTAATGCATAAGGGCTTCGATAAGATTTGGCAGTAATTCGTTTAAAATACTTTAATCTTTCAATCTGTCATCTTCAGACCTAAAACTATAAGTAATAAACGCATTGGCATCGTACCGTACCAAACCGGTATCGCGAAAAGCACCTCCACTGCACTGTGTGTGCATGCATGGTTTGTCAATTTTTTCGCACTTGATCCATGGATGACGCCAAAATTAAAGTTGTTATATTATTGACTTATACAATTATTTGTTTATTGAAATAAAAGTGCACAAAACGTAAGGATAAAATTAAATCGGCAATACAAAAAATTGTAATTAAGAATTTGCGTAGAATACTTAATTTACACATTTCTTTGGTATGTTCTATTTTTAAAATGCTTGCCTCTCTACTGTCCTCACTTGGGACCAGCATGGATGGATGACTTGAAAAAGTATCACGATTTCGTAACACTGTAGATATAGGCGTTTCGTCTCTTGGCTTTCGGCCTATATGTAGTATAGGGCGAATGACGTCACACTCTTTGGTATGACTATGGCAGATTTCACTGTAAAGGGGTCCAATTGTACTTATGAAATAGAAGTTCAGGTAATAATAATTGCTTGATATCAGTATAATAAAACTTTTGACAAAATAGATAAAGAAAATAATGGTCGTTGTGTGATGTCCGTCCAAGGTTATGTTTGCAATGCGCCTTACATGTGTCCGTCCAAGTGTTACGTTTGCAGTATAGATGTTTCACCTAATTTTTGGTTAAACTAACAGTTAATGTTTGATTTTTATTCTGATATTTGATGCTACATTTGATGCTAATAAAATATGAAAACTCAAGTACTTACCTTTTTGTTATCTTATTCAATGAAATTTTGTCATCTATATTTTGTGAGTTTTGTCCGTCCAAGTCGGTCTCACGTATGTTACATTTAACTTTTATTTTCTTACAATTAACCGTTAGTTATTCTATCTCAATGAAAAATAGTATGTCTTAGCATTAAATGGTAGGTCACTTAATTTGATACAAAGCATTTGAAATTTTGGGGTTTCAAGGAGCTTTTGGGCCCTTTTTAACTGTAAAATCTGCAATACACGCACACACACGCGCGCGCGCGTACACACACACACACACATGTATACATACACTGTACAGACGACTGCATGGGTTCCTGATACTGATAGTAGCGGAACCATATGGGAATGTTTTACCTTAAAACGTGCATAAGGAAAAATTCATGGATCTAGCTGTGATGTGTTACGGAAACTATAAATAAACTTGGGAAGAATTAGATTGTACCATTATTATGCGGGTTGGTTATAAGAACGAAGTCTTAAAAGTATATTCAAGGATATAATAAGGATATAATAAACAGATATTAATTCATACAAAAAGTGTAATAAATATCATAGTTCTTAATTTTTGGTATCATCATATTCATGCATCCCTACGTTGTCGTTATTTCTCGCCCCACTTCGTTCCTGATTGTTGTCGATAATATTTCAGCCAAATAATGTTTAATTTCTGATGATTATAGTCATATAATAAGAAATATATCTGAGTGTAACAAAATATACACGAAAACTGTTAAAATGGAAGAAAATTAGCCAAAATTCGACATTGGAAAACGCTCAATTCGCTTCTTCACATCATGTTTACAATACACAAACAACAGGAAACTCTCTGCACATAATAGTGCAGTTCACGCATCTTGAGCGGTGTAAGATTACGTCAGAATTAAAATAAAGGGATACATAGCGGACCCAAAATGTTTTCTCTCATCGCTTTCTATTTGTTGGAAAGTACGGGCCCTTTTTATACCACGTTACGTTGGATTTTATATAAATGGTATATATATATATATATATATATATATATATATATATATATATATATATATATATATATATATATATATATATATATATATATATATATATATATATATATATATATATATATATATATATATATATATTAATTGTCAAGCCGTGTAAAATGGACTCCCAAATACTTTCATCTATAAGTTACAAAGGTCAAAGCGGCGATAACCTTGTGATTTTGCTTGAGCTTATTGAAAAACAAGAAAAAACAAATTATAGTTTACAAAGTACGGTACTTTTTTTGGGAATAGTTAAATGAAAATAATCTCAAACGATAGATAATGAATTGAGTTCTCTACACCTTTTGAAATTTGAACAAAATATTCAGAGACTTAGTTATAACATTTGAAGTGCAAAATATGTGCGATTTTTCAGAGCGTTTTGCACAGTTAAGGAGATTATCGCAAACGTATAAAAGAAACATTCCCATATGCAATAAACTAACTTTAAAACCTCTTTTAGTTCGACTTATACTTTTTAACCACTCACACAGAATCACCCACCGACCAGACCCCCTCTCCCTCACAGATAGATAATTGTAAAATTTATACAAAGTATTTTGTTCTTCCTTCTTTCGCGTCATTTAATTTCAGTAAGTGTGCAGTACTCACCATTGAATTGTTCCAAACTATCTTCAGCTCGTACCCAGGAAGAATATCGTCCCTCTCATTGACGTGCTGTAGCGCCAAATCCGCTGCCACCAAAAATCCCCTGCCATCAAATCCTTTTTGTTGAAAAGAAAACAGCCCCCCGAGATAAAGAGGAACGGATATTGAAGTATCCTCATCTGTATTGGATGTTACGGACTCAGTAACAACGCATTCAAAGATTACGAAAGCTGTTATGATTAACATGCAGATGCGGCAACGTCTTCGGTGACTTAGCTTCATCTTCACTCGAAAATGCTTTTCAAAGCTTAAGATTATAAGATTGTAATCCGGAGTATTCAAAAGCTGAAAATATTTTTTTTAAATGGCATATGTTTTCTCTTCTTTTAAGTTCATCATGCAAAAGTTTAATTGATACTGAAATAAGTACAATTTACAGTAAAACAAGCAATGATGCGCGGTTGGTAAGATAACACCGTTTGAAAGCTACACTCACAACTCATAATCAAAAACTAATGATTTTTGTTTTCTTCCCAGAACGCGAGTATTTCCGTTGTACTTTGCAGACAAAGGTCTATCTGCGATTGAACAGTTGAAAGACAATTAGCAACATTTTCATTTGGTCACAAAAATAAACTGAAACTACAATGTAAAGAGATGCCACCTGCAAATTCTTTTTTTTAAGGTCGAATGTGAAATGTAAATGTGAAACTGAAGGTTAATTTCACAGGAAGTCTTGAAGCGCTTGTTTGTAATTTACAAATATGTGTCATACTTTTGAAAGCGATATTTTCACATTCGAAATACTGTACTGCTGTAGAAATGTTGTTTAGAATATTAAATGTAGGCCTATATTCCGATATTCCTTGCTTTCTTTGTTTGTTGTTTGAATGTTTTCCTTTTCATTTATATTAGGTGTATGAAAGAAATTGGTGAAAAGTTTTGTTGATATTTTATTATCTTATTATGTATACTAGTCACAGTGTGTTTATAAGTGACCTTAAATGTAAAGTAAATTCTTTATGAATTTTTATGAAATATTTTAAAGTGTACGGTACCGTACATGAGCAGATGGGCGAAACATTTTCTTAAAGGGTGCATGTACGTGGTATACCCTATCTTAACAATAAAACAAAACTATGTTTGTAATCCAATCATTTAGAAAGACGCATTCATTTTCAAAGAAATACCTAAACATTGCCTTGAATCTGCAGTTGTGACGTCACACTGTGTTTTTCATTTAAGGTCATTTTTAAATCCGCTGGTGAGATCTTTGAAATACAATAACTTGAATAGTGCTCTATCATTATATACGAAAATGAAAATTCACGGGAATATTATTTAAAACTTTTTGCCCAAAGGAAAATCATCCTTTATCTAAATAACGATCCTTGCTTTGATCTCTTGCTTTTCTGTCTTTTCATTGAACAGTTTTGTTAACATTCATCGATAGATTTTAATCAATTATCTCAGGCGAGGCTAGATGTACCAATGAAGCATACTGGGAAATAGCGTCTGTTCCTCCTCCTTTTCAAAAGTAACCAGTCCTTGGATTCCACACTTGTATTACACTGGCCACAGTCCACGCCACTGCCTGTACTCCTAATTCCCCGAGGTTTCCGACATCAGATTTTCAAGTTGATGATTTACATTTCATGATCTAAAGTGTATTAATATTTTAGAATCGTGATCAGGGCCGTCTTACCGAATGGGCACACTGGGCAGTTGCCCGGGGACCCGCGACTTTAGGGCCCCGTAAATAATTCATCAATTTGAAAACATTAACGTTCATATGAATGAGTAATAAAACATAACAAGCAATGGCGTAAATGTGAAATCGGGGTCCCTTTGTGAGCAAAATAAACGTTGGATCTGGCGTTTGATCTTTGAACCGAGGCCCCATCGAGAGCCCTTGTTGCTCGTGACACGGCAAAGCGGATACAAAATTATAACATGAAATTGAAAAATATTATAAAATTATTGAATATTTTGATGAAATATCCCGAAAATGGTCAAAATGTCCAAGAACCAAGCCAAAATTATCTGCAAAGTAACCAAAAGCTAACTAAAATTTCCTAAAGACTGGCAAAATATTTCCCCCTAAATTGAGCAAACCTTTTAGGAAATGGACCAAAATTTTACGCGGCAGGCTGACCAAAGGCTTGATAAGATTTCCAGAAACTGCCAAAGTTCCCTGAAGACTGGCCAACCCCGTCCCCCTCCCCTTCCCCCTCCCCCTTCCCTCCCATTTCCCTGCCCCCCCTTCCCCCTTCCTCCCATTTCCTGGCTTCCCTCCAAAAGAATAAATAAATCGGAAAATGAAGGAAATTTTGAAGAAGCAAAAAGTTAAAGAAAACTTGAGTGGCTTTCCCGACTTTATAGCAACAACTTCCGAAAGAACCAAAGCAGATTGTCCATTTGTCACTAAGAAATTTGTCCCCCCCTCCTTCCCTCCCTCATCCTCCTCCCAAGGTGACCCTTCTTTGATCGATTTATTTAGGGTTACTATCATCACGATTCCTTATTAACATGATAATTACAATTCTAAGGAAATGTTGTTTAGAAAGTTGGCGCCAAAAGTTGAATACGCCCGAGGGAGGAGGAGGGAGGGGGGGGGGGGTAATGCCCTCAGTACATTGCTTTTCCCGGGGCCTCAAATATTCTTCAGACGGCCCTGATCATGATTTTAAATAATAACAATAATCCAAATCATTATCTTATTTAAATGATGCTCTGTATTTCCAAATCAGGATCTACATTTTTTCAACTAACTTCTATGGATGGGTGGGGGTGTTAACTTTCTCAATTTTATTCCCTGTAGGAGTACAGTGAAATTTTCCCGTATCTTCTTGTAATTACGTTCTTAATAAAGTGCTCAGATGTTCAGTGTCCAGTTAAGCTCGTCTTGAGTGGCAGAGTGGGCGGTGATCTTTTTCCATAATGTTGGCTTTTTCGTAGTGCAAAGTATAAAGTGTCAGATATAGGTGGGATTTGCCTGTCGGAGGTGTGTGCGTGTAGAAAGAGTGGGGGGCAACGTCAAAAGTGGTGAAGGATCACTCTAAGGTACAAAACTACTCAGATACGTAATACATAATTTCTTGACCCCCAGTCCACTGATGGTGCCAGCCCATAAGTCGTTCAGAAAACAGATGATGTTGCTGATCATTTTCTAATTGTGCATGAGCGGGATTTGCCGACCGAAAGTTGTGGGCAAAAGTCAAAAGTATAATTTTTTGGCTGAGACAAAGTAGTATTTATTTATTTATTTCTAAGAATGTTTTCTTTTAATTTAAAAAACAGTGATAAGCCAATCACAAAGTTAATTGGTAGCATATATCCGCATGCAACTTACAAATTTCCTCTTAAAAACTCTGACAAGTTGGGTTTCGTTTTGATGTCTGGTAAAAGTGATGATGGTTGTTCGCTAAATAGGAAAGTTGAGAGAACCCAATAGTAGAAGTAAGAGCAGCCTATCCAGTCCTCGAGGAATGGATAGGCTTCTCAAATTGTATCTTACCACCATCTTCCCTTTTTTGGAGGGATTGGTTCATATGCGGCCGTCTCCTTATTTTTTCATTGGTCGGTTGGTTGGTGGAGAAAAATATGGGGGTAAATTTTTTCACTCTCCGTTAGCCAGTAGAATGAACGTCTCTTGTTCAGTGAGGTCCTCTTCAATCTGTTCACTCCGAACTTTAAAGGCCGCTTTGTCGTCCAAGTCCCAGTTCTCCGTTGACAAGACACCATCGAAGTCCCAGACCTCGTTCTCTGTCGACGAGACTTCATCAATATTCCAGACCTTGTCACCTCGTCACCGTCACCTCGTTCTTTATTAAGACGTTGAAATAATCTATAAGGGTTGCCATTATAATTTGTTTGTAGATCTAGTGATCGAATGAATGCAAATTGTCAACGCTGATGGGTTTTAATCTGTCTACGGCCCCAGTTAATTTTTCACACAAGAAATACTCACTTTGTTCTGATTGGTTCTTAACGGTGATTGTGTTTACAGTTTGTAAAACACGTCCTGATTGGTTTCCAGCGACCCAGACAGACACTGTCTAGTGTCTAGTTCGTGGCTGTGTACTATGGAATCCCAAAAGGGCAATTTTGACACGTGCTACTACTGTTTTGACACGTACTACTACTGTTTTGACACGTACTACTACTGATTTGACACGTACTACTACTGTTTTGACACGTACTACTACTGTTTTGACACGTACTACTACTAAACTCACTTCTACTGTTTTGACACGTACTACTACTAAACTCACTTCTACTGTTTTGACACGTACTACTACTGTTTTGACACGTACTACTACTGTTTTGACACGTACTACTACTGTTTTGACACGTACTACTACTGTTTTGACACGTACTACTACTGATTTGACACGTACTACTACTGTTTTGACACGTACTACTACTAAACTCACTTCTACTGTTTTGACACGTACTACTACTGTTTTGACACGTACTACTACTGTTTTGACACGTACTACTACTAAACTCACTTCTACTGTTTTGACACGTACTACTACTAAACTCACTTCTACTGTTTTGACACGTACTACTACTAAACTCACTTCTACTGTTTTGACACGTACTACTACTAAACTCACTTCTACTGTTTTGACACGTACTACTACTAAACTCACTTCTACTGTTTTGACACGTACTACTACTAAACTCACTTCTACTGTTTTGACACGTACTACTAAACTCACTACTGTTTTGACACGTACTACTACTAAACTCACTTCTACACTACTGTTTTGACACGTACTACTACTAAACTCACTTCTACTGTTTTGACACGTACTACTACTAAACTCACTTCTAAACTACTAAACTCACTTCTACTGTTTTGACACGTACTACTACTAAACTCACTTCTACTGTTTTGACACGTACTACTACTAAACTCACTTCTACTGTTTTGACACGTACTACTACTAAACTCACTTCTACTGTTTTGACACGTTTTACTACTACTAAACTCACTTCTACTGTTTTGACACGTACTACTACTAAACTCACTTCTACTGTTTTGACACGTACTACTACTAAACTCACTTCTACTGTTTTGACACGTACTACTACTAAACTCACTTCTACTGTTTTGACACGTACTACTGTTTTGACACGTAAACTAAACTTCTACTGTTTTGACACGTACTACTACTAAAAACTGTTTTTTTCACTAAACTCTACTGTTTTGACACGTACTACTACTAAACTCACTTCTACTGTTTTGACACGTACTACTACTAAACTCACTTCTACTGTTTTGACACGTACTACTACTAAACTCACTTCTACTGTTTTGACACGTACTACTACTAAACTCACTTCTACTGATTTCATGGTTGATTGAGGAGACAGTTCTTACTGTCACATGATTATGTTTGGTTTATTTGTAGGTGGTTTGTTATCTATGTATCCAAGGACGTCAGCGAAACATTGGGTGTGGGTGTTCCTGTTTCCTGTTTACATGTGTACAGGTCTTTGTGTTAATTGAAACTTCAGTTAATTATTACGTGTGTAATTAGGAAAGGATTTTGGAACATTTAAAGTAATTTTTCAGCTAATTTACTGTTTTTGTATCGAACATGGAGGAAAGTTTGATAAAGACGATCCAGTGGTAGGAGAAGGAAGGGGGGGGTGATTCCTACCCCTCATACAGCTAAGCTGAAATTAACAACATTTAATAAGGTACGGGGAGGGAGTGACATTTTAATTTGTCGGGATATAGTACTAATGTAACGACTCATAATTTATTTAACCTCGTAACGGTTTTATTATTATTACTGATTTTTTTTTTCTAGCTATTTGATTAAACGTTTTTTTTTTTAGTGGGAGGGGAGAAGGATAATATTTTTTTCCCAGTTTTTATCGTGGCGATCTTCCCTGACTTCGCCCCCCGGCGGATAAATGAATTTCGGGAAAATTAGTCTGAAATTTTTAAATATACCGATATGAAGGGCGCAACCAGTTTGTTTTTTGATGTGTGTGTGGAAGGGGGGGGGGGTTGTCTGCCAGCTATATACGCTTTGCGCATTGGGCGTGGGTCTGGTGGGGTCCAGCTATGGAAGCTATGCGTTTTGGTGGACTAGAGAGTGCATAAAACGTCTAATATTGTATTCGAGAACACGATATGTCAGCTATAAGTACAAATACCTATAAAATCATATCGAAAATGATAAAAATCACTGTCAAGGAATACTTATTTGAAAAGGTTGGTACTTTTTTCTTTTCTTTTGTAATAATTTTTGAGGCGAGTATACGCTTTGCGTATTCGTCGTGGGGTCTAGGGCCCGCTGAAAGGCCCCTAGTGGGATACCGTGGGGGCGAAGCCCATGGAAGCCATGCGTTTTGGTGGACTAGAGGGTTCATGAACGTCTAATATTGTATTCGATCGCCCGATATGTCAGCTAAGTAAAAATATAAAATCATAGTGAAAATGATAAAAGTCACTGCAAAAGACTACTCATTTGCAAAGATCGGTGCTTTTTTTATTGTCTTTTGGAAACAATTTTGGGACAAGTATTCGCTTTGCCGCATTCGGCGTGGGGTCTATGCTTCCGTTGTAAGAACTCTAGTGGGCTACCATGGGAGCAAAGCCCATTATGCGTTTTGGTGGACTAGAGCGTGCACAAACGTCTAGTATTATATTCGGTCGCCCGATATTTCAGCTAAGTAAAAATATGAAATTAGATTGAATATGATAAAAATCACTGTCAAGGACTACTCACTTGAAAATTTCGGTCTGTTTTCTTTTTTTGGGGGTGGGGGGGGGAGGGGGGGGGGGGAGTGGGTGGCGATTTTTTGGGGCGAGTATACGCTTTGCACATTCGACGTGGAGTATATGGGCACGCTGCGGGCTCCAAGTATAGGATCAAAAGGCGAATCATTCAAGGCACAGCTGTACAATCGTACTTGTGCGATGGAGCGCTTAGCATAGGCATGGCAGCATGGTAAAGTTACATTTCATAGATAGCGCGTGCGGTAGAACACCAAAGTGACGAACCGTATGACATCATAATTCTTTTACATACATAAATGAGGTGCAGTTTTACTACTTCTGAGTATAGTTAAGCATTCAAAGCTGTATTATGTGTTACGAAATTATATTACAGCCGCTTTTTAGATTGTTTAACCTGGAAGGTGAAATCCTCTTAGGGACAGTTTCCCCTGCCCTCACCACTTCCTGCGCCTCTGTTTGCAAGGTTCTTGAAAGCAATTTCGGACAACTAGACGTCTTGCACTTGATATTTCTGAAGCTGAACCATAAAATGCTTCGTTGGAGAAAATGTCAAAAAATATTTGCATTATGCCCGATGAAATACATTCTCTATAATTTTGCGCAAAAATGTATAAGTGTTTTTTTTTATATATTTATTTTGAAAGCAAAAACAGTGCTCCCTTTAAGACTCTAAGACCTACACCTCCCAAAGGCCCCACATATTGTCATGTGTTGGTGCGTGTATCGCTTACCATAAAATTTATTTTCGTTTCATGACATTACTTTTCCCCTTACCCCCTCCCCTCCCCCCCCCCCCGCCCCCTACCAAAAAAATGAGCTGAACTGAACGCCCGATGTATAAACATCAATTTCTGGGGAAGGAAAGTTTGCCCCATCGGACCACGACAAACACATTTATCTAAAAGTGCAAAAAAAAAGGAAAAAATTATGTGCAATAAGTTATTTGATAGAAATATTTCTATACATTTCGATAAGAATTTATGCTTAAATTTAAAACTTCAGGTATTATAAGGAGACAATTTTCTTTCATACAGTGAACAGGTCTGTGTTTGAGAATTCAGCTATGATCCTCGCACCTTTTCATATTGATGGGGATTACCGTTAAATAGGATGATCAGATGTTAGCAAACCATCTTCCCAAAACCATCTTTCCAAATTGTCAATATTATTTGCAAAAAATTGTTACATGGGCTTTGGAGGTTTTATTTCCAATTTTATCATAACTTATGTATTGTTATAATGTAATCATAACAATCAAATTACAACGTTACAATGTGCATACGCTTATAAGTAAGAGTGTATAAATTATTAAAACACGATACTATTTTATATACTATTTTCATTTTTGCCGTGAGTCAAATCATTTATACCACTCCTTCCTCATGTTTAATATTTACATGGGAAACAACACAATTTTTACAGATATATTACTGTAACCTTTGGTTATAGGTTTAGAAAGAGAATGAGGGCCTTTAAGCCGATTTCCCGATTGTATACTTTGTACCCGGTTGGGAGGTGAAATTGGAAATGATTAATTTAGAATTAAGAAATGTGTTAAAATATTAATATTTTGGGGACAATTGCCTGAAATTTGGCAAGACTTTCCAATGATTGGTCAAAATTTCCCAAAAATTTGCCAAATTTTCCCTCAAATTGGCAGAATTTTCCGAAAACCTGCCAAAATTTCCGGAAATTGAAAAAGAAAATGTTTCCCTGAAATGAAGGAAAATCGTTTATTACGGATTTGAATTCGTAATAACAAATTTCAAATCCGTTATTGCGAATTTTATTTCCGTTATTACGGTCTTGAATTCGTAATGAAGACTTTCAAATCCGTTATTACGACTTTCAAATCCGTTATCATGTTTTTCCGGAATTCAATTCATCAGTTCATGAATTTGGCATAATCACGAAGTTACAAAATCCGTTAATATAGATTACGGATTTGAATCCGTAATAACAAATTCAAATCCGCTATTACCCGATAATGAATTGACATAATTAATAACGAATTGAAATCCGTAATGATAACGAATGCAAAGAAGAGTGGCTGGAAATATACTTAAATGACAGCCATAATAGGCTTTCGAACCATTCCAATCGCATGCAGATTCCCGCAAAAAGATCAATTTCGTAGCATATAAGGGAGGGTCTTTCCAATACTTTTAGTTGTGGCCAAGCCTTCCTCTTGTATACCAATAGTAAATATTAAATTGGTATCAATGAGATATATAAGAATATATAGGAGGGGCTTGGTTAAGCATGGACGCAAGACAACATGTTACCCAATCCCCCTCCCCCTCCCACACCCCTATGTTGGTATGTGATCAAAGTGTGAGTGGTGTGTGTGTGTGTGTGTGTGTGTGTGTGGTGTGTGGGTGGCTTTAAACCCACCAACTCATGACATTCGTATGTTTACACACTGGTTGTTTTTAGTTATAAAAATGGCTGTTTTCTAAACTATTATGACTAAAACACTACTCTAATTCAGTATTTTTGCATTTCGATACATGTGACCTGTTAGATAGGATAAGTTAAAAATACGAATGTAAGTTAATTTCCTAATACCGCCATCCCAATGTGTGTTGTATATTGATCGGTCACCAGTTGTATAGGATTACATCAGTTGTAGGGTCTCCACATGTATGAGTGAGTGGTCACCAGTTATAGGATTATGAATACGTCATCAGTTGTAGGGTCTACACACGCATAGGTGGGTGGGTTTGTGTCACACAACATACTGTACATTACAAAATATCCCAATCTTTCGTAATCTGGTAAGGAAAGTATACCAAACTGGTCGCTTGTACTATAAGTTTCAATGGGCCATATGATTAGTTATATGCAACCTTGGTTGCCTGCTACCATGATTGCCTTGTACGGACTTTTAAAGTTGAAAAGAATCAAGCCATAGCTTGTGACACCGTTACGGGATTACAAAGAGGGGGGGGGGGTAAGAGAGGGGAGGGTAAGAGTGGCCGGGGGGAGTAAAAGGGCTCATCAGAGGGTTGTCAAGATTATGAAAAGTTTGATAAAGATCACATAACTTCGATTAGATATTTCTGGCCCCTTTTCGTGGCTTTAAAGTGGGTATTCCAGTGTCATTCTGAGCTTCGCTTGTTGGGCGGGCATGTTGACTTGTTTGTAGTAAGTCTCTGTAGGCCTAATAGTACTACAGTGCTGTATGCATGAATATTAATGCACAGAGCGAAGTGTTAGAAATAAGGGTTTGTTCATGCCAGACCAACTGTTTTGCATGCGCCTCATTACGGGGAATATGCAATTGGAACTGCTATTGTCTGTCCATTGGAAGGGCGGGGGCGACGCAATGGGATGAGGACCACGCCTGGCCAAGTGTAGGTTGATTTGAGGTGATTGGTGAGTTGTTGGAAGTTGTAGGGCGGAAGTTGTATGTCCCGCATGGCATTCCACCATATATGTTACAGCTGATTTGATAGATCTATACTGGCTCCCCATTCGACAACGAATTGATTTTAAAATCCTTGTCCTTGTGTACAAATCCATTCATGAACAAAGTCCCAGATACATCTTCAACATGCTTCAAATTCAAACAGGTTCTAAACAGCTTTGATCTACATCTACATCAGCACCCAGATTTATAAACTCCGTACTCAACATACAACATTTGCCGATAGATCATTTTTATGTTATGCTCCTCGCACCTGGAACCTCCTGCCTGACCACATCAAGCTTGCCAATTCCTTTGCTATATTCACAAAACTGTTAAAACACCATCTTTTTTAAGTTGCCTACCATCGCTAACTGTTTTTTTTTCTTGTGAAGTTGTGCTTAATTACTTGTAAGCGCCTTAGTACAAAACTGTTTTGGTGTTTGGCGCTATATAAATGTGACTGATTGATTGATATCCTACATTGCATTCCACCTGTTTCACTGGCATCCCACATGTCATCCCACCCCATGTCCCACATGGCATCCCACCCCATGTTCCACATGGCATCCCACCCCATGTTCCACATGGCATCCCACCTATGTCTGTATGTCCCACATGGCATCCCTCCCTACGTCCTTATGCAGTCACATCCTGTCACGCTCAGCCAACATTTTTTTTAGTAATGCAGTGTGTGAAAAAGTAGTCCCCCCAAATACCTTTTTCTGAACTGTTTTGTCATTCAAGTTCATTTTTTAGTGTCTGGGGAAGAACTACAATAACTACTCCAAAATACCGTAGATACTAGAGATGTCATGATATTGCTGTCTAAAGTAACAATTTTGGCTAACGAGTACCTGTGGCAAAAGAATTGCAGGCACTCGTGGAACAGTGGGTTAGTCTAAATCTTTTTCATCAAATGAACATAACAGCAGACTGTTCTATCGCTGATAAAGAGCTAAAGAAAGCAATAACGGCAATGCATAAAGACAACTTATGATCAAGCTTGGTATTATTGGGCAACTTTAACAGAAACCGTGTTGCTTTTCTCGAATTCATGGGTTACCAAAACCTAGTCAATTTTGTCACATTCTCTAGATCTAATTCTACTTTGGATGCAGTTTATGTTATAGGAAGTCACTATGAAGCTATCAAACTTCATCCTATTGCTACATCTGATCACTTCAGTGTGTGTGTTATGCCAAAATATACAGAAAAACATAGATCAAAAGAAAGAAAGTCAAAGCGTCTGGATAGAGATCTTAGTAATGACAACATACAGAACTTACGTGATATGTTGACCTCAACAGAATGGAATCTTTTTACAGTTTTGTGATTCTTTAAGTGAATTGACGGAAGTGGTTTCAAGCTATATTCAGTTTTCAACTACTGTCTGTATTCCATCTAAATCCATACCCATTTGGAAGATGATGATGAGGTTGCCTGCTGATGACAATATCGGACATTTAGAGACAAAAAAAAAAAATTGCAATCGAGGCTGGAAACTCAAACTTAAGAAATAAGATACATAGGATCATCAATAAACATGTTCACAAGATTAGAAGTGATTATTTTAAAGACATAGCCTCTTCTTCGTCTATCTGGGGCTTCATGAAATCCATCAGGAGTCCAAGTGATATACATGATGGTGAAGGCATATCTGCAGATTTTGGCTGCGAATCGAGTGAACACTTTGGACGCTTTAATAATGCAGTAAATAAAGACATTACTCTTCATTTACCTGATATGACTATTGATACGATTCCTAAGATAGTACAGGAGGAAGTCAGGAAGCAATTTGGACGTGTAAAGCATGGTATTGCTCCAGGGTTTTATAATATCACATGATGGGTATTCAAGCACTGTTCGAATGAGTTAGCTGATATCTTTACTGTAATATATAACAAGAGTATCGACCAAAGTACCATTCCATCAGTCTGAAGGCTTGTCAAAACTTCACCTGTACCTAAAATAGGTAAACCTGCCTCGGTGAATGAATACAGACCTATTGATATTTCAAGTATCGGGTTTAATTACATGTAGAAAATACTGCTACCATATAAAATGCAGTCTATAATTACAAGGGGTGATCAAAACCAATTTGCATACAAAAAAATGGTTTTGTGTACTGATGCCGTACTTACTCTTATCCATGGTATAGTTTCAGGGCTAAATATGAGATACAACCGTTTCCAAAGTCTTGTTTCTTGATTTCTCCAGTGCCTTTAACACAGTTTTGCTAAATCGTCTAATCAGTGACTAAACCAATTTCATTGAAGAAAAGTGGCTTATTTACTGGCTGGCAGACTTCCTACAAGGATGGTCTAGACAAGTAAAACTACAAAAAGGGTACTCTGATAAATCAGAAATAAAAATTGGTGTTTCACAGGGAGATCCACTTTCTGCATTTTTATCTACTATATATACTGATGAAATTCGTTCAGACTCAAATTGTGCTGTTGTCAAATATGCTGATGACACCACCATTTTGTGCAATATCTCTAAGCAGACCCATCGCAAAAATTAAGGTGACTATCAAAATTTTGTCAACAGATTCGTG